>JAKOGI010000545.1:507500-527783 GCA_029747015.1 Carnegiea gigantea | reverse complement strand
ATATATATATATATGTGTGTATATATTATATATATATATATATATATATATATATATATATATATATATATATATATATATATATATATATATATATATATATATATATATATATATTTCTATATCTATATATCTATATATTTATATGTGTGTGTGTGTGTGATTTATACATATATGTGTGTGTTCGTGTGTATATATATACACACACACACGCACACACATGCATATATATGTATGGGGAGGGGCCTAGACTTTGAATTATGCTACCGAAAACTATAAATAATGAACATAGAACATTGAACATTAAACGTTTAACATTGCATTGAACGATGAACAACGAAATGGGTCCTTTAGGTTCCAACAGTCGAATGAAACTTCTTAATATTGGAAATTTAAATTTTAATTTCTATGAGGGTACAAGCAATAACGTACTTTTGACATTTATCTTTAGTCTTCTCTTTTTGTTCCTCATTTGGGGTGTCTTTCTTGGAAATATATTCAGTGATGCTCTGTATTAATTAAGAGAATTAATGCTCATAAGTCTTAAATTGTTTTGGTCATACTCTTATTCTTCTCATTTTAAAACTCGAAGCACTAGACACGCTATATTACCACATTTTACTAACCCAACACTCTTAGCTAATGGGATTTTCTTTCAAGGCGAGATCTCAATGCAACCTCTTTTTTCTTTTTCACCCAAAAGTGCGTCACTTGGCTTCGACATTCTGAACATAGCTCACAGACTTGTCTTCTTAAACATTTTTATTACGCTTTCTTATGACTATAATTGATTCATTACAACCATAATTGGGCAAACTAGTTTTTTCAGTATCTAAATAATCCAACCATGAAGTTAATTGCACAAATTGCACCCCAATTTACCAAGCACTAACCACATAGTCTTTATAACTACAATTTTCTTCCCACTTTCAACTATGTTACATAACCCCTTTATTTAGCTACAAACCATTAACAACCATTTATATCTACATTAATTGTGCATACTATGGCTTTGCTTGAACAATTAAATATTATCTAGACAACTGTTCTCTTATACACATTTCTTCCATCAAAATTTTTTGCACTCATACCTTCACACTCATGGTGTGACTATTGCTAATTACTTGTCAATTCTTTCCATGCATGAATTCATTATATTCATCCCCAACAGTCGCATAATCAAAATACAGCAATTCATCCTAACATTCACATGAATAACCATTGACATATGAGGTTGAATATAATGGAATTGCAAAATTTAATTACCTTACGAGAGAATAAAGGTGGAGATGAGTGCAACCAAGGGGTGTGAAAAGGAGGAGACAGCGACGCCGAGTTGAACCGATGGCGAAGTTAGGCGGTGAGGGCTGCGGGTTGCTGGTGACTGCTCCTGGTCAGAGGGGTGTCATGCGTAGGGAAGGGAAGAGCGAGGGTTGGCTCTCTTGAGTTTTTTATTTTTATTGGTTTATTTCCAAAACCCACGTGCCACTTAAATAGCTATTGGCCCCTTAAATTAGTGAGACTCTTTTTATTGCTTTTCTTCTTTTCCTTTGTTTGGATAATTACTTTATCATATCAAAATTAATGCAAGCTTATCTTAATTTCGTTTTCTTTACACATGGCCCGAAACTGGCCATACATTTGGCCGGTAGAGATTCGATAATTTTATTTCTTTTCTTAGCTATTAAAAAATTGTTATAGCTGGTTAAATTGCCGATCTCGCTCGGACATAGACGCATATTTATAGGAAATTGTATACTTTTGCATAATTATCAGAGACTTTGTATGGTCTATAGAAAGTTCCGCATTAATGTAATTTCTTAATCAAACATTACTTCGTTTATCAATAGAAAAATGTGCGGCTATCATGTGACTAATGCAAGAATTAAAACCAATTAAACATGATTAGGTGACAGGGTATTACAATATGGTGGTTACACCAGCATTACTACGTGGCTCAAAGTGTTGGGTGATTAAGTAGCTCCATTCAAAGATTGAAGGTAGTAGAGATGAGGATAATTAGGTGGATACATGGTTAGATATGATTAGCATTTGGTCCAATAAATTAGAATGGGATGGAACAGAATGGGGAATGAAACCATGGGTATGGGAATAGTTTATGATTCCTCATTCCATTTGTTAGGCTCAATCTAGGTATGAGTTTCGTGTATCAATCATTCCCCTATTTTTTTGTTTGGTTTACTAAACATATGGGTAAATATTATGTCCATCTATATAACCATACTAAAAATTGAGAGATCATATCTTAGGTAGACATTTTGAGATCAATCATTGGGTATAAATATGGTTTTCATTTCTCTTCTTAAAATTATGGGACTAATATATTGATTTAGATGTATTGTTAAGAGTAGTTAGATCAAATTAATGTAAGTATTCCACTCATAGGTTTCGTTTTGTTTTGAGAAAGCTACTAAAATTATAGGTTCCGTTTTGTGGTTCATCTTTTCTTCTTTCAAAGTTAATGTCTTCTTAAAAGTTGTGCAGGTTTTATATTCGTAATTTTAATATTATATGTATGATGATAAAATCACGGGTAAAGAATATTACAAATATCATTTTGAAAAATTATGATTCAAAGCACTTATTTTCTTATAGTTTCATTAATATTCATTTTTCAAACATTTTAGCCTCCCGAAAAGGTTCTACAAAAAAGGCCATATAGCAATGGAATTAGTGGTGAAAAAGTTAACTAGGTGACAAAATGCTTAAACTAGCGACGGGAATGGCTATGGAATATAGTTGATTCACTGTTATACTCATCGCGGAGGGGGTAGCAACGGAATTGGAGAATTCTATCGCCACCTATTGACGGAACAGCCAACGAACGCCAAGGTAATGGAGGGAGAGAAAGGTGTACTCTGTCACAAGTAGCGATAAAATTAGGGACGGAAATTTCGTCACTACTAGCGATGGATTTGAAACGCTGATTTGCAGTTTTTGTAAAAAAGAAATTTTATAAAGATGGGTTTCTGTCACCATTCCATTGCATTTTTATTTTTTTTAAAAGTAAAATGCCTATTTTGTCGACTATCCCTTAGTACAATACATTTAATTCCCTACATACAATAACAGAGGAGATTTTCAACCAATTCGAAACCAATGCATCCTTTGAAAAGCATTCTTAACAATTCCCAAGCCTCAGAAAAGCCAAATATCTCACATACAAACGAAATAGTTCTCAAGTATTTCATCATAACTCAAGTCACAATCAGTTTGTAGAAATATGCAGCTCTTGAAAAGGATAATTTATTTAACAACACTAAGAGACCATTGTCCTTAATCGAATGCAAATATATATGCATGGAATAGGGAGGGGAGAACCAAGCAACTCAGGAATCCATCACCAAGGATAGTGCCATCATATTCTTCATACTCGTCTTCATGCTCATGCTCATGCTCATCCTTATCCTCATCATTTTGCGAAAGATTAGTAAAGGGTTGTTGCAATCCCAAGCCAGAACCTTGTTGCATTTTTAGGAAAATGTTTGCATTTGTTTATTGATACTTATCGTTGTTGACTCAGTCGTGTTTATTCCTTAGCATTTCCTCCTTAAGTTCTTTGCTGCTTTGGCTTAGCATTTGGCTGGATTCCTCTAATTGCTTATATTTTTCCATAAGCATGTGATAATTTTCTCTTTGCGAAGTGAGCTCACCCCCAAACTTAGTTACCATACCCCTTAGATCATTCAACTCCTCTTGCGATGGCACATCACTTGTACCTGCTAAAAAAACCTTTGTGTTAAGTGTCCATTGCTAACTATAACTAAACTTATCCTAAGGTTACATTGTGGTCAACTTTCGTATCAATGACTAAAGTATAGTGTTAAAATTAACTATACCAGCTCATTGAGAGGGATTAAAGCTAGAGGAAGCCCTAATGTTGACGGTCTCAACTCCAACATTGTAAGTGCGACATTTTTTATATAGACGTTCACCCATAGCTCATTTAGAGTTGTAATGATTGACATTGATCTTGAGAATTGTCATCCAAGAACCCTTAAGAGTTGATGATATTTTGAAAATCTTGTTCAAAGGATTCCTATGATATCAAAACATTTGCAAAAAAAAAAAAAACCTACTTAGAGAGATTACATGAATTCAAAGTAAACCTCTAATTAAGACTGAAGACTAGCTTAGGTATATTTGTTGTGATTTCTTATCTACCTAAGGTCCATCTTCTTTGCTATGAAGTCTGCAAGTGTGTGTGGACAGCTCAAAAAATTGTGAGATCTATCCCAAGTTGTTCCCTTTATCTGTAAAACAAATGTAGAAAATACATAAAACACCACACTCAAATAAATAACTAAAAAAAGTTCCAAGAGGTAAAACTAGTTGCCAAGCGCTTCCTATGCTCATGCATAGAGATTGAGTCATATGGCTACAAAGATGTTCTAAGATTTTGTGGATCATGAATCCATTTTTTTTTTGTGCTTTTTCACACAGTTTCTTGTACGCTTCATTAGCCTAATATTATTTAAGTGCTTTCCAATGCTGGTTAGTGAGCTATATAGGTTGCTTGTTGTGCTTTCTTGCTTTTCCAAAGAAATCCCTCAAATGTGCATTGCCTATGTTTTCAAAATTCCTCCTGATTTTGGGATCATAGATAGGGTTCCAAGTGAACCACTTTTGCAATTCAAAAGACAACAAGCACATCAAGTAATGTTATAATAATGAATCAGGTGCACGTAAAGTGTTAATATGTAGTCACTTCAGTTACCTTAAACTCTCCAAACCATAAATCTCGAACAAATTTAGGCCACGTAGGCGAAGCTCCATCATATTTGCTTTGGAAGATTAAAGAAATCCTTATAATAGCATCATCATTTGGGAGAAACCTATTTCAACAATACACATCAAATTAACGCCACATGACACAAAATAATACCCTGCGTTCGACTTGCCCCTTTACTATGTGGCAAAATATACGTCATGGTTTGGGTGCTTCCATGATTAGATTGTGCTTTATTATCTCTAATTCCGATGTCTTGTTGGGACTGGTTACAGATAGGGTCACCAATGGTTGAGTAGTGTCAGGGTTAAGGTTTACAGTGTTGGCAATTGGGACATGGTTCGAAATATTATATTCAAACTGTTGATACATTAAAGTTTGGTTTGAGAGATATAGATTAGACTATAGGAAAGACCCCACAGGAACAATTCCAAATTGATTAGAGATTGAAATTGGTCCTGAAATACCTGGAGTTTAAGCACTCATAATTGCTCATATGGGAAATGTGCTATGAGGTGTTTGGGGAGGTTGATCAATATCCACACCACTAGGATGATGTGCACTAGAGCTCCTATTGCCACACCCTTTTCCAGACCTCGAGTAGAGGACTTATCTCAACAAGGGCTGAAATCCATACCTAAAGTACTTGACAACAAATACAGATACAAATAACAATTGTACATGTCAATAGTTTATTCATACAACATAATAGGTAGAGAATAGCAGGTTTGACAATTAACACATAATTACAATAAATTAATAACCGAGTATTATAAAACTAAGTAATGAAATACATAAAAATTTATTTGTATCTAATTATCTGTATCATCTTCATCATCATCCTTAACCCTATCCTCATCATCATTGTCATTATCGTCATATAAATTCACATATTCCTCTACTTAATCTATTTTATTTCATCATTTAATTTAGCCTCTTTGTCATCCTCATTCTTTTCTTCTTCATCAATGTCATCATTTACTTGAAGATATGGGAAACTCGTATCATGATTAACCTCTTCTACTGTTGCACTTTTGTCCACTAATGATGTAGGGATAACATCATTCATAGGTTACACAAGTGTCGTCATGCCCTATTATTGGTAAGCAATAGGTAGTATGTATTACTTATCCACTCTAGCCCTTGGTTTGGTTGATTTGATAACAAGCCAATCCACCCAATCCTTTGACCAATTCAGATGTGGCATGCAGTACACTGGTGATGCAGTGTTTGGGAAGATTAATGGATCGTACTTTTTGTACCTCCTTGTATGATGAACCTAAATAAGTTTGCTTAATTAATGAGATTGTGTTCCATGATTCAACGTGAGATCAAATCACTTACAACTGAATACTATACATCTTTTAAGTGGTTCATGTACATACTCAATTTTGAAATATCTTTTAGTATACCATAATAATCATTTTCAATGTCGCTTTCTCTAGTCCTACATACACTAACACCAAAATTATATGTTTTCTTCCTAACATTGCAAGCTTCCATGTGGAATTCAAATGTATTAACTCTATATGTCATCCACGTTGACACATGATTACTAAGCTTCGTAGTCAATTGTGTCAAATAGCAATGTTTGTGATTACCAAATAGTTGAATGTAATGCACTAAAGGTAACAAAGAATGTGGCTTTAGTTAATACATTGCACTGAGTTGTGTTGAATATTTATAAGGGAATAAATTAAATAACTTACATTTTCACTAATCCAATTTGCAAATTGAGATTCAATAATAGAGTCAACATCAACATCACTAGAACTACATTTATTCTGTGAAAATTCTGTTCACATTTTAAAAAGCAGGAATTAAACTAGCATTCTGAAGAATAAACTCAATTGAAACTTACAATGACTAAGGTAGCACTCACCCAATATAAGGTTTAACTTCTTCACAATTTAATAACATGTGAGGAAGAGCAACAATATATTCAACATCTGTGAGATAGCTTGATCTTTCTTTCCCTATAGCATGCCTTACGATTCAAACCCAGATAAAGTTGGAAAATGATGATTATGTTCATCACCATTCTCACTTCTTTGGCATCTACTGGGCATAGAGGGCATGTTAGAGCCGAAATAATAGAAGGCACATAACATTCTTTCAGCTTATAGGTAACCTTATGTAATTGAACCTTTTCGATACGCTTGCTATTTGATCTTTTTCTTCAATCAGCCGAAATATTTAACAAAATAATATTAAGTAATATTTGTAAATGATTTCATATTCTAGTTTGGTTAATCCATTTGCATCAAATACATACATTTTACCTCTGAAATGGATACATCTATAGGTATAGTACAAGCCACCAAGTTGTGCATCTTACTGCCAAAGGCACTGGTAAGTATTCCATTACATTGAAGAAGCCTGGAGAAAATATTGTCTCCAACTTACAGAGAATAATGTGAATCTTCCAGTGCATTTCTTCAAGCACATCATCTCCTAGCATTGCTGAGTACCAATTCTTAAAGAACTGACTTTTCTGAATGAGAGGTTTCAACACATCATCTAGAAGACCACCAAATGTAATGGCTAAAAGAGTCTCCACGAACATATGATAATAATGACTTCTCATATTGTTAAATTCTGCATCATTAGGATCCACAACATTTTTCAAATTGGAGTAATATCCATTAATAATTTAAAATCCTTTAACCCATTCACACAACTCCCTTCTTTTTATCCATAGGAAGAATGATTTTCGTTTTTGGTTTAACCATTTTACCATTAAGTCCTGATTTTAAATGTAATTCTTCTCTATCCCATATATCTACAACATGCATTCTTGATTTGACATTATCCTTTGTCTTTCCATGAACATCCATAATAGTATTAATGATGTTTCCGAAAAAGTTCTCTATGTGCATTGCAACTAAATTATGGCGGAGCAACTTGTCTTGTTAGTGAGGCAACTCCCAGAATATACTCTTTTTCGTCAAGTTATGGTCAATTTTCTTAAATCCTAAAATTTAAAAGTCATTGTCTATGATTACCATTAGGTAGTACTCCAACTTAGCATAAATTTGGTCCCCAAATAAGCTAGGAGGAAGAACCCCTATAACAATTCTACCTTTTCTAAATGCAGCTCTATTTCTTTTGAATGCACAATTCCTTAGCAAGAAACACCGGTGACAATCGAACCATGAGCATTTACCTCCATTCTTCAGTCTTAAAACTTCTTATTATTTCATACATATTGGACATGCCTGTTGATCATTAATACTCCACCCAGCTGGCATTTCATATGCTAAGAAATCATTGATGATCCTCATAAATGCAGCCTTCAATTGAAATATCTGACTCGTAGAGCATTTCAATTCCAAGATCACATAATTCCTTTAACTCATCAATGAGAGGTTGCAAATATATATCTATTTTATTCTTGGGATTTTTAGGAGTGGGGATTACACAAGTTAGAAACACAAATGGTGTGATCATACACATTTTAGGGGAAGGTTATAAGGTGTAACTACCACCGCCCAAATGGAATAAGATCTTGAAAATGAAGTCTAAGTATTAAATCCATTAGCGCATAAGTCAAGCCCAACATTTTGAGGCTTAATAGCAAAATTAGGGCACTTGTTATTGAAATATTTCTATGCTTCCCCGTTTGATGGATGAAATAAAACATCGTCATCACGTCGATATTCATGATGCGATCTCATGTGCTCTGCAGTGCTTCTTGATGCATACTTTGAAGTCGAGGTTTCAATGGAGTAATGCATCCTTGCATATAGTAATAGATTTTTATTTTTCTGTTGTGACCTTTACCTCTTCTATCTCAAATGCCTACAAAACTTGCATGCATCAGGGTTTGATTCATCTTTAAAGAAGAGCATGCAACCTTTACATCAATAATCAATGTGTATTATATTGTTGCTGGGATCTTTAACAATCTTCTTCATCTACCCATAGTTCTTTGGCACCTAATTGTTAGGAGGATACATTTGTTTCATTAATTGAACAATTTCATTGAAATAGTTTTGTGGCATGTTATAATCAGGCTTGATACTCGACAGCCTAACAATAGCAGATAGCTCACTGTAGATAGAGTAAGAATCATACAAAGGTTGTTGACTAACTTGAACCATATTATACAATGGTTCTTGACCAATGCTTGGTCCTGCATTCCTTACTTTTTGATTGGTTAGTATGTCATCACTAATTAGGTACTCCATACGACCTACATAGGACTCAATATAGTCATGATTAATGTAACTTGAACCGCTAGCTTCGGGCATTTCTTAGTACAATACCTAAAAGCATATTGTTGAGGTTCCACTTCTCTGTAGATTATCCAATACCAATACCCTTTCACAAAACCCATATACATAAGGTGCAACTTTACCTCATCGGATGTTAAGTACACTTTGTTTTTGCATTTAGCACATTGACACTACACTTCCCCCCCCCACTTTGAAACTCTGGCTATCTACGTGTACATTGATCAAATTGATTTACCCCACTTAGAAATTCTTGCTTGTATCCATTATGAGCAGGCAATAATCTATACATCCATTAACGATGTGGAGAATCATTCATATTCTACTCAAACAACAATATTTATGTAAGTTATTAGAATATTACTCTTAATTTCAATTTACATGCTTATAATTATATAAATTATGCAAATATATATTACATATATTTTAATATTTAAATGTGACATTAACTAGTCCATAAAAATATATATAAGGGCATGAGCTTAAATATATATAATATTAGAAACATGCATTGTACAAGATCTATAATAGAATATATAAACATATACAATAATTTGCATGTCGCTTTTTAAGTATTCATGTTCCACAACTCATATGTTTTTAATGCATATCCATTATTTGAGTCTCGCACTTGAGCATCCAAAGATAAAGGTAGATAAATAACTGTTTGGTTTCCATCAGAGTCTGCATTGAAGCCCTTACAAACTAATGGATGTAAACAAATAGCACACGCTATTCACCCAAATACTACAATTTTGCTTACAAAAGATTCTATTTCTAAGCACTTCTAAGTACATAAATGGTGTTCACATCACATTATTATACCAATTTCACAAAAATTATTACTTTTAAAGCATGCATATTTACAAAAGTTGGTCGCCTTTACTCCTACAAATTTCACAATTGAACTAATGTGAATTCAGTGCTTCGCACGTGCATGTGTCGAAATTTATAATGTTATTATTTTTCTTTAAAGGTCTAAGGTCTTATCATTTATTTTAATTAGAAGCACTAATATGTTTAACTAATTTACACTAAACATATCTGTATAAACAATTTTATTTTTGACATATTGTTTAGATTGGCAACTATATTTTAGTTGGATACTATTTTTGGCATGATAAAATTTTTTAGCATGATAAAAGAACAATTCTTATATCGAATGATTTTTAAGAGAAAAACAAAAAACTAAATGAGGGGGAAAAAGGGTGAAGAGGTTAGTGTCAAGTGGTATACACATATGATAATTGTACATAAAACTTTAGACCGTGTAAATCATTTATCATATAATAGCGAACTCGAAATCGAAGGATTCGTCGTTGAATGATTGCATGTAATTTAATATATGTAATAATATATCCATTTGTATGTAGTTGTTAAAAAGATATAGGATCATTTTAAGGATAAGGTAAAATTAGGTCTCAATTTCTAAATGCCACAATTTAGTTAGGGACCTTTATGGATATATTTGTAAAATAAATCTCAAAATTAAATACAAGTGTCTAATGATCCTATTATATTTGTAAAATAAACATCATTATTTAAAGATCCTTTTACTGAAAAAGGAAAAATAAAGATATAAAAACATCCAATCATGCATAATAAATGCATTTACATATTTCAAAGTTAAATATACAATCATTATAGACGTATACCATTTAGCACTAACATTTTCACTCCCCCCCTGTTTTGGTTTTCTTTGAGAAAATATCCAATACAAATTTTGTTCTCCTGCCTTTTATACTTTATCTGAGCGCGGGATACATTTTTTTTAGTTTATTTTTGGTATATGTTCAACGTCATTTGGCTTATGAGAGGATGTCTCTTTAAATTTGGATAATGGATGATGACAATTGGAATATTAAACCAATCAATCGATCGATTCATAACTGTTAAAACAATTAAATGAAGAAACAATTATTTAATATTGATATTTGAATATGGGTAATAAAATTGATGATGGCTAAATTATTGAATAAAGAATAACCATATAGTATTGATATAAATGTAAGATAACCAATAAGAATTTGCGACTTTTTTAAACACCATTAACTCATTCAACCCATTCAGTTTTACATTATATACATGATTATAAATTGCAAAATTTTATACATTTCTAAGCTTATGCAAATATATTTCTACTGTTACAAATTTCATAAACCTAATAGTAGATTCATACTAGAGCATTCCATTTCCACCAATTGGTCACATTCTAATCAAATTTACCAAATCTAAATCCTAGATTACATTGAGAAGAAAGATGAACCAAATTGGAACAATTACTTCACACAAATTTTACAATTCAAACTAAAAGACGTGAGTGAAAAATCACCCAAAAATTGATCGCCTTAGTTGACGCCGACAAGTGTACCTCAGCTTGATTAGCGCCTCCAATACCCGAGAACGGTCAATAGAGGCACTATCAGGCGGGGGAGTAATGCAGGGGCGGGGGGCGCTCTCGCTCTCATTCTCAACCTCTCACTTTGACAATCGAAGTGAGAGGGGAAAAGAACCAAATCTAGTTCTTATTTTTAGGCAAGCGACGAAATTTTTGTCACCATACTTATTAATTGTTTTTACTATTGAGCAATGGAAAATCCGTGCATAACTTGAAAGAATTTAACTTTTGGACTAAGTGATGGAATTTCTAGCATTGAATGCTAAAATATTGCAATGGAATAAGTAATACGTCGTTGATTTCGTCACCAGATATGACGTAATTCACTTATTTTCTATTCGTCGCTATATCCATCGCTGTCTAAAATGGATTAGAATTCATGATTATTTTCCGTCGTTATTTGACATTTTTAAGTAGTGGAATATTAATTAAGAATATATAAAAGTGACTGTCATCTCTCTAACTCTCTTTAACTCTTTGATGCTTTTCATATTTTCATGGAGACATATGTTAATTGATCATATTTGAATTTTTTAATCAAACATTTGCAATCCATGAATATTTGTAACCGATGCTTCCTTTTTTGGACACCTACTTTGGCCATCATGTTGATTCTGATTGCTATAATTGAGTGGACTAACATATTATCAAATTCCAATATATGTTACTCAATTTGCATCTTATCAATATGCCAATGACATGCTTTATTCCTCTTTTGTCATGATTGCTTGCTATGAAATTAGTATGTAAGCTTCCCATTTATCGTATATTTTTTGAAAAAAAAATTATTGTAATAATTGCTATGCTATGAAATTAGTATGTAAGCTTCCCATTTATCATATATTTTTTGGGAAAAAAAATTATTGTAATAATTGCTATGATTCAATGCAAAAACTCTCTTTTATAACCTTAGGTTACTAAATGTTTTGGTTTCATAAGTGGTTATCCTACATAGCACAGGAATTGACACAGTAAGATCTTATTAGTTTAAGTTGCTATTGATTTCACAAAAACTATACGCTTTGTTCCTCTTTTGACATAGATTTATGCAATCGATTGATGATGTTAGTTATAATTTAAAATAGTTCATATATTTTAGCGAGCTAACATCTAATTCAAGTGAGTTGGGATGCATTTAAAATAAGTAAGATTACTAACACAAAAAAGAGCATTTCATATATTTTTGTGAGTTGATAGATACTTCTAGGGAGCTAATATACATTTTTAGAGAGCAATATGACTTACATACTAGTGACCTAACATATATTTTCAGTGAGCATTGATAAATCTTTGTAGATTTAGGGAGCATTGATAATATCTGTAGGTACATTTTTTTCCTTCTTACTTTGAAATTATTACTTTTTGTTTTTAGATATCGATTACATTTCGTATTTCGTATTTACTAAGAAAGTTGCTTCATATATATATAAAGAGAGAGGGGGGGGAGAGAGAGCATAGTACATATCAAAGATAATGCAACAATGATTATAAATAATTAAGGAAAAATAAAAAATATAAAGAAAAAAAGAAGTAGCATTCTTTTTTGAAACAAGAAATACATAACAAATATAAAAAATTTATGCAAAAGTGGTTATAAAGAATTAAGGCACAATAAACTCAAAAAAGGAAACTTCCTCTTGAACCTCTATAGAGAGAATTGCAAGAGAGAGAAAGTCTCAAGTCCTCCTAATAACCTTGTAACCCTAATCCACCATGAAAGAACCTCCAGATCTGCCACTATTCACGTAAAATCAATAGGCCATTATTAGATCTACATTCCTATTTCATGCTAAATCCCCTCTATCCTCCCTGCCTTCTTCCCCTCTATGGTCTTCCTTTTCGTGTCATCGTCTGTTCCCCTCTCGCTGTGACATATCTGAATTTCAGATTACTCTTCTTCAAGACCATGCGTCGGTATATGACCCATCCTAGCCACGACCGCTTCCCTTTACCGTCAGCTCGTGGCTTTCCAGTGCCCATATCCTCATGATGATTTCTCTCTTTTGCCCTCCTTTTGATTTGTCGTCTTTCGCTGTAATGGATTGTGTGACTCAATTGAGTTCATTTTGTTGCATATTCATATTCAGTCTATTTAGCCCCGAACACACCTAATTCCTCTCTTGACTGGGTGCGATTTTGGCAGCAAGGCACACTTGACCCATGCAGAATTTCATCCATGATGAAATATTTGGTCCAGCTTCATTTCATCTCATCATTCCCATCCCAGCCCCAGTCAGGTATGTGTTATCATAACTTGAGTTCACCTTGCACTCCAAGGTTCTGCTATCTATATCTGATTGTTAACTTATTGGCTAATTAACCCCCTTATGGATTTATTTATGATTGGGTTTTCTATATTATTGGTTAATTGTTCAGGATTTATGTTACTATTTTTAGTTAAAGTTTCCTATTCCTGGTTTCAAATGTTTTGTTGTTGGTTATGGGTTCTGCTCTATGCTGCCTCTATATATACTCTTCTAGGTGTTAGGCTTGTCATCCCCTTCCTTTTCACTATATCCATTTGTTTCCAAGCCACTATATCTACTGATCAAAACCTCCCTTCATCTGTTCATGGCTCTCCAAATGGCCATGATTCGCCTGTCCACGCCGACTCTCATAATCCCCCACCCAGCCCAGCTCTTGAAGCCCCATCTGTCCCCCCTCCTACAGGCCAGTAGAGTCAACCGGCTTATCCCACATATGCTGATTTTGTTCGGTATGGTATAGAGGGCCTCACTACTTCTTATCATACCCCAGCTACTTTGCAGATTCCATCTTTCACTGAGCAGGCTAATATCGAACCTGAGGAGGGTCACCCACTGCTGCACTCTTCATCCCATGTCCTTGGGGTTATGGATGAACTCACTGCCCTCTGCTTACTTGCTAAGATTTGGGGAGAACTCCTAACTCTTTCCCTTATCATTGCCAAAACCAAAATGGATTGGAAGCATATTCGGGGTCAGGTTGAATATATTGAGTTAGGGAATGGGTAGGTCCTTCTTCGATTTGCTTCCATTTCTCATAAAAACTATGTTTGGATTAATCGTCCTTGGTTTGTCAAAGGCCTCAACTTTGTCCTCACTCTATGGATCCCAAACTTTTATCCTTATTCTATTTCTATTGGTCATATAGATCAATGGGTTCGTATCCCCTACCTTTGATGGGAGTTTTAGACTCTCAAAGCTCTCACCACCCTTCTTCGGGAAGTTGGAAAGGTAGTGAGAGTGGGCCACCATACTCTTCTTAGGCAGAAAGGGAGGTTTGTTTGGGTTTGCCTTAACATTGGTGTCACTGAAGCTCCCTTGGGCTCCCTTACAATCCTAACTCCTAACCATGACTTGACTATCCCCTTGATTGATGAGGGGCTCCATGAAGTGTGTGCTCTTTGTGGTAGTCCTACCCATTCTGTTAATAAGTGTCCTTGTATTCTATCCATCCCTAAGATTGAAATCATGGTTGAAAGTTTCAAGCACAAAAAATTGGTGAGCAAAAGACTTCTCCTGAGGCCTCCACTAGTGGGAATTCCTAGGCTAAGGAGAAGTGGATTTGAGTATCCCCCAAGAGAAAAGGGAGACTCTACTCTACTCCTCCTACTACTGATCATAACTATGGAGGTATTCGTATCTCTTAACCCCAACCTCCCATGAGGCCTCCCCAATCTTCTTCTGGGCATATGAAGGATTCCCCCCTTCTATTAATGAGGGGAAGGTTGTGCTTGTTAAGGAAAACACTAATAAAGAAGACACTACCATTGATTAGCCCATCCTTAAATGCATTCCGGTAGGGGGTGCATATGCTGTTGGGACTTTGCCTTTCCTTCCTCATGAGATCATTCCCCCACTCACCTCTACTACTCTCTTCAGTGGCACTTCTTTTGAGGGTACTGAAGTCTTGAGCCCTACCTCTCTACTTGATAGGGTTATCTCTCCCAATCAAGAGGGTGGTAGTGGATCTCAAGGCTTTGATAATGCAATGGATTTTGAGGAGGAAGGCAATGATATGTATTTGGAGCTTGATGATCTCAATGAACCTGTGGTTTCAACTGAATCTTTTAAAAAAATGGAAGATTGAGGAAGGGGATGAATGTTCCTCTCATCCTTTTAACTAAGTTTTCATGAAGTTGGTCAATCTGCTTCTTTTGTACTCCTGGGATGTTGCACACTATTGCTGGATGCCTTTGATTTTGGACGATTATTTCTTTGTTGTCCTGGTCTGCTTTTGTGTATTTATAATTCTGTGGTATGATGTAGGCTTCATTATCGGTAGTGGATGGTAAGGGAGTGTGCTCCCAGAGATTAGGCCATGCAAAACAGTTAGCAGATTATATATGTACTGTACCTAAGATCTTATGGTTTTAATGAAGTTTTTATGTGATTATGCTGTGGTTTGACATTTGTTTTCACCCAGCTCTTTAGCATCCTTTGCATGCCAACCCCTATTTGGGATGAGGCAGCTAACGGAAGCTAAGGACCCCTACATCTAGTATACTTCTTTCGGTTTATGGTTCATGAGGCTCCTTTTTTGGGTGCATCTTTGGGCTACCAGGATAAGTGATCCTTGGTGTCTGAGGAGTAGCACCTTTAGCCCACCCATTAATCAAGTCAAGGATGATAGCAGTTTGCCTTTACTACTCCCTGAGACTTCGCACTGGACATGATCATTCTTCTTCAGCACTGGATGGTACTATCCCTCTATGTGCAATTTTCATGGTCATTTCTTTATGTATGAAATTGGATGGTTTTCTAGTGGAAGCCATATTTTCTTAGATTATGACTTCATGGTTGGTTCTGGGCATATTTCTTTTTGAGACTGATTCTCTTTATGTAGCAGACCGTAGGGTGCTTAAGGGGTGCGTTGCTAGCAACCACTATCAGGCAAAGAAGAACGAAAGCCAGGCTGCTGGGTCTTATTTTATTTTGTTACCTTTGATCGGCCTTGATTTTATGTCCCTGCAATATGTATTTTTCAATTTCGTTTGCATAGCGTATGTATCACATCATCTATATTGCTGTATAATCCGGAAGTTTCATTCAATTTGCATGTGTTGGCGAGCGGAACAAAGTGGCTTTGCTTTTTCCCAATGCCCTGTTACTAACCGATCTCTGTGATCAATAGCACAATATTCTATCTCATATTCTGCACAAGGACTCATACCTGGTTACGTGTATTGAAATGGCTATGGCACTATGATGACAAAATTTTCTGGATCATCGCCAACTTATCTTTAAGGCTGAGTGTTGTCAGTATCATCTTACTATGCTTATGGCAGCGATGCATTCGCACTAACTTGCTCTGCTAGCCTGAAAAACCATGTATGCTTCCACGGGCTCTCTGGCTACCTATTGGATTTGGCCATGGGCTACCACTGAAACATGGCTCCATATTCCTTGTTGTCTTATGAAAATAATAATATGGAATGTTCAAGGTGCTAAAAAAGCCCAACTCCAACTTGAGGTTGGATTTATTAATAGAACCATTAATCTTGATATTTTATTTTTAACTGAAACTATGGTTAACAATCTTAATACGCAATAAATAATTAGAACTCTCAGGTTTCGTAACTTTGATTTCATTCTACCCCACAATCATGTGGGAGGAATATGGGTTATGTGGAAAGATGATAATATGGTGCTTAACATTCTCACTAAGGAGCACGGAGTAATCCATTGCTTGGTCCTTGAAAAAAGTACTAATAAATGATGTATTGTTACAACAGTTTATGCATCAGCCCAATATTTTGAAAAACATGATTTTTGGAACCATCTTAAAAGCACTAAGAATATTTTCTCGCTGTCATGGTATATTCTGGGTGACTTTAATGAAATGTTACACTCGTCTGAAAAGAATAGAGGTACGTCGTTAGGTGCCTCTAAGCTGCAGCAACTTAATGATGTTCTCTCACTTTGTAAAGGCCACGATGCTAATGTTCAAGGATGGATTTTTACATGGAAAAACTTTTTGCACGGTCAGCTGATTTGTGAAAAATTAGGCAGAGTTATTCTCAGGGAGGATTGTCTCCACCTCTTCCCGAATTATGGTGTGACAAATGGTCCCTTTACGTGCTCTTACCACTCCTATGTGTACTGAACATGCTCACCCTCCTAGGAAGGGCACATATTTTAGATATCAACATTCATGGGTTAAATATCATGAAATGCATTGCATCGTTAATCACAACTGGAAACTTTCTTTGTCTGGCACGCCAATATATTGCATTTCGCAAAAATTGAAAAAAGTAAAGCTTGATCTGAAAATGTGGAGCAAAAGCACCTTTGGTAAGTTCAAGCTAAAAGTTAGAAAGAAAATGCTGATAAGTTGCTATAAGTAGAGCAAAAACTTGTGATCCAGCCTAACAGTGCTCGTCTCAATAACTGACACTACAGACTCATTAAGCAATGTGAGAAAATACACTTATTCAACCAAAAATACTGGGGGAGATTAGCAAGGAAAGATTAGCTTGTCAATGGAATAGAAACTCTTGATATTTCCATCAAACGATGAAAGCTAGGAAATCGCATTCTACTATTGTTAAAATTAAAGACTCATCAGGTGTTTGGATTGACAATGCTGTCAATATTCCACAGCTATTTGTTAATGACTTCAAATTATGGTTCAAATCATCACCACGTCCATCTTCAATGATGGGTTACCTACGTACAATGGTTTCCTTGGACGATAATATGAATTTTATGAAACCAGTCGAAAATCATGAGATCAAGGAGGTAGTGTTTCAGATAGATAAATTTAAAGCACCGAGCCTTAATGGATTTGGTACAGCTTTTTTCCAGGACTCTTGGCACATTGTACAAAATGAAGTGTGCCACACAGTTCAGTCTTTTTTCCAGGAGGAGAAACTTTTAAAGCAGATTAATCATGCCCTCATCACTTTAATTCCAAAAATCGATAATCCCTCAGTAACAACGCAATTTCAACCCATTACTTTGTCCCATATGCTATATAAGTTCATTGCGAAAATTCTGGTGAACAGAATGCGGCAACTTCTTGGAAAAGCCATCAACCCTGTCCGAAGTGCCTTTATTCCATGACGGTCAATCCATGATAATGCTTTATTAGCACATGAGGTCATCAGTAAATTTAACTCTATGAAAGGGAAGAAATCCTGGGTAGCACTCAAACTTGATATGGAAAAAGCTTATGATAGATGGAATAGAAATTCCTGTTTGATAGTCTCAGAATGTTAGGGTTTCATCAAAGATGGATTATGTGGATTCAGTAGTGTGTTACCACAGTATTACATTCAGTTATAGTGAATGATGAAGTGTCGGGGTTTTTCACTCCAACCAAGGGACTAAGGCAGGGAGATCCTTTATCTCCTTATCTCTTTCTTGTATGCATGGAACTGCTTACACAAGCACTACGTACATAACTAATTAAGAAGAAAAGTGGAATTGGATTCAAAATTTTACCCCAAGTGGATAAATTATCCTGTTTCTTATTTGTAGATGATAGCCTCCTTTTTTGTCGAACCAACTTTGAATCGTGCCAGAAACTTATGGTCTTCTTAATAATTTCTGTCAGCGATCAGGTTAACTCATTAACTTTCAAAAATCATCTCTTACTTTTTCAAAAAATGCAAGTACACATGACCAACATGTAGTATCTTTTGTCTTTAATATTAAACATCAAGACAACCTAGGGAAATACATGGGTTGTCCAGTTGTCAAGGGACGACCAAGTGTAGAGGCCTTTTCTAAACTGGTGAATAAGACTGCAGCCAAGCACCAAACTTGAAAAACTGCTAACATTTCTAAAGCAGGCCGAGTTGCACTGATTCTAACGAATTTAGAAGTCATGTCTGCTCACACTTTGCAATGTTTTTAATTGCCGACTTGAACAAGTAGGAAAATTGACAAATTTAGCCGTGATTTCTTTTGGAAGAAATCTGACACTAACAAAGGCTTGCCAATTGTGTCTGGGATAAAATTTGTAGACCCAAGCAATCAAGTGGCCTTGGCCTTAGAAAGACAGAGGCTGTTAACAGTGCTTTTTAAGTAAGTTAACATGGAAACTTTCAATCAGCAATGTCTCTGGACAGACCAAATATTGGATAAATATCCTATCAATGACAACTTCTTCATAGCCAAACCTCGCAAATCGGATTAATGGGTGTGGAAGTGTATTCTAAGAAACCGTCATCAATTCTGCAAAGGAATAAGGTGGAAAGTGGGTGATGAAACCGCTATTAATTTTTGTTCAGATAGCTGGTGCGATAATTGTAGTTTGACTGATCTTATGAGTATTCCCAACCTTGCCCATATTGATTCATCTCTCACTGTTGCACAATTTATTCTACCCTCTAAAGAGTGGGATATTGTCAATTTATAGGGCCTAGTTAATCAATCCTGCATTCAAGCAATTTTGGCAACACTAATCCTGTCAAACGCTAGTCTTGATTCCATTTATTGGGGTTTTCTGGGTGTGGAAAATTTACCACTAAATCTGCAACATGGGTTGCCCATGGGTTGGACCTGCGTCAATCCCAATCCTAGGAATTCAGTTGGATCCGAAAGTTAGATATTATACCTAAGTTAAAGGTCTTCCTCTGGCAATTATATCATGCATCACTTCCTACTCGAGAGAATTTACTCCTTAGGGGTATGGACATTGACCCCCTATGTCCTCATTGTAATGGTGCTATTGAGGACACAGAGCATTCATTTCTAGGATGCTAAAACGCTCAAATCCTTTGGCAATTAGCAAGCTATCATAATTGGGTTAATGTTAATCTTCCAGTTAAACCCCAACTGAAGATCTAGAACTGGCTATCCATCATTAAGCGATCTATACCATCCACTAAGGTGGATAGAATTGTAGCAGTTCTTTGGAGTATTTGGAAAACTAGAAATAATAAAATATTCCGTAATGAAACTTCTAGTTTG
>JAKOGI010000545.1:492500-502500 GCA_029747015.1 Carnegiea gigantea | reverse complement strand
ATTTATGATGGTAAAAAAAGTTTCAAAAATCAGTCAAGTTTTCTCAAAGTTTTAAAAAGTCACTAGACTTTAAATAGGATTTAAAAAGTCACTTAGTTTTAATTTTGGATTCAAATAATCACCCAACTTTTTTTTTGTGTATTATACATCTTGCTAGTTAAAGAAATTTTTAAAAGTTGAAATACTTGCCAATTTTTCTCGATGACAAAAAGAAAAGTAGGCCGGTAAATCTTGGAAGGATAAGTAAAAACAATTATTTAATGATTAAGGAAATTTATTACTAAAAGAGAAAATTATATGATAAGATCATCCGCAAATCAATAATGCTCCGTCTGAATCTTAGAAAATTTGGTGGAAAGAAAAAAATATGGGAAAGTTATTTTGTTTCTTGTGTTTAGTTTAGAGAAAATCACAAAGAAAAAAAAAAATATAGAGGAACGTTATGTGGAAAAATTATTAAAAACAAGTGATAAAATTTCTCATAAAATTGTGAGGAAAGTTTGAGAAAAATTCGCAACCTCCTCCAACCTCATGTTGCTTAAATGACATCAATATGATTCAAGTAGTTCATCAACATTCAAATTTATCATCCAAATTCTCGTATTTTTTCCTTAATCCAAACAAGGAAAAAACAACTCATTTTCTCCTCACTTTTTTTCCTTCACATTTTTTTTCTTTAACTTTTCTTTCCATCAAATTTTCTAAGGATCAAACGGAGCCTAAGAAAATTGAAAAAAGATAATCTAAATATCTTGAGGACCTAACCCTTTGAGATAGGTCAAAAAGGCTCAGAGAATACAGAAGCGCGATGAAAGATTTGGTGTAAAGCCTACATCATACACTCAAGTATATGCACTCTCATATGACATATAAATAATTATATATTAAAATATAAAATATATGACAAATATATCCGAAAAAATATATATAATTAATATGGGAGTACGTACTCCTCAATCTGGGTGTGGACAAGGTTGGTTTTGTCGAGTTTTGTTGTGGATGCGAAACGTTGGTCTGTTTGAATCATGCATGTTGAGTTTCAAGTGTAGGAATTAATTTCTCCAAATCTGCCTCGTGTTTTTTTGGGAGGAAAATTATGAGACCTGTATTTATTCATTTTTCCATCAGATTTTCCACCAAATGTTTTTTCTTCCTTATTTCCTTTGGTCCAAACATGAGCAAAAAATATCCTACTTTCCATAATTTTTTTTCTTTTCATCCTATTTTCCTAGGTTTAAAAAGACTCTAAATATCTTGCCAATTACTGTTATATCAAAATTTTATTTCCTACTTTTGTTAGTTTGTAAGAAATTAGGATTTATTCATTTTAAGAACAGTAACGTACTTTAATGAGTAAGGTATCAAATACACCATTAAGTTTGGTGATCTGTTGGACAAAAAGTCAAATAACTAAGGTTTAGTGATTTTGAGTCTTTTTAAAAGTTTGGTGATTTTTTAAGACTTAGGAAAAAAGAAAACAGTGCTGTGAAATTTTATATAGTTTTAAAATTTATGCTAAAAAAATAAATTCTAAATTTAGTAGAAAGATTAGAGTCATTTTGTTGTGTGTGTCAAATGAGGAGCAAACTTGACATAGACAATATTTGAACCCAAGTCTTTTGTAACAACCCCTAAAGACTTTAATTACCAGCATGTTGATCACCTAATAGCACCCAAAATGTCAATTTTTATTTAGAAATCGTAATATATTATGTGAAATTCGGATATTTGTTTAATAAAATTATTAGAAAGATAAATTAATCAATGTTGGCTGTCCAATTCCAGTCCATTGAATGGAGTCAAGCCAAGGTTGCATAGTTCAGTCCATTGGGACAGGCGATGCACTAATTGATTTCAGGTTTTCTTTATACCTCGTGTTCTATTTTTTTGAGAAATGCAAAGTTCCAGGTACTTTGAATAGGGGAAAAAATACAATGAGCTGCAATTTCAATTTTATTAATTAATAGATGATCCACAGGTCTCACATCTCGATGACTGTTTAACAGTCAATCCAATTCGATCTGCCCATCATAAAATATACAGATAATCGGGAACCAATAATGCTTCCCACGAGCTGCAAAGACTAGTCACTTTGGGAGTTTGGAAAATTTTCAATTTGGAGTTGTCAATCATGTTTTTAAAATTTAAGAGAAAAATATAAGCAACCAGTGTAAAATTAGAAATTTTGTTACTTAAAATTTTGAACAAAGATGTAGTACCCTTTTTTTTTTGTTTTTTGGGGTCAAGGAGAATATATGTTAAAAAGGCAAGTGTGCATAAATATGTGCTAACAGTAACATTTTTTAGTATTGGTCCCACTTTCATGAGATCCAAATGTGGATAACCTAACCTTCGCAAGCATTTGTGCAAGGTAATAGACCAACTCCAAGATTTCCACAAAAATTTTGAAAAATGCTTTGCAGAGAAGAAACCTTTTGGAAACACTGGAAATGAAGAAGTTATAAAAATGAAATATCATGCGACCGTAGATATTAAATAAATAAATACTCAATATGGGAACTAGATGTGAGAAAATAATATCAAGTAGCTCTAATAGGATCTTATAAATATCTAGGCTCAGTTTGGACCTGGAAAAATTTGGTGGAAAGCAAAAAAAATTTGGGAAAGTTAGTTTTTTTCTTGTATTTGGTTTAGAGAAAATCACAAAGAAAAATACATGAAGGAAAGTTAGGTAGAAAAATTATTAGAAATAAGTGATAAAATTTTTCTCATAAAATTGTGAGAAAAGTTTGAGAAAAATTTTCAACTTTCTCCAACCTCACATTGCTTAGATGGCATCAACATGATGCAAGTAGTTCATCAACATTCAATTTTTTCATCCAAATTCTTGTATTTTTTTCTTAATCTAAATAAGAGAAAAAACTCATTTTCTCCCTACTTTCTTTCCCTTCACAATTTTTTTTCTTCAACTTTTTTTTCCATCAAATTTTCTAAGGACCAAATGGAGCCTTAGTGTATAAGACAACAACAACGGCAACGCCTACTAAGTGGCTAAAAGGTGAAGTGTCCTTAACTAACTATTCAAAATCTATCACTTTAATTCTAAACCTCCAAAAACTATTATCCTGAGCCATGTCTTTTATACGTCTCAAATGTCTCATATCTTGTCTAATTATCTTATTCCAATTCTTCTTTAATCTTTCTCTACCCTCTTACATTCCGAAAGGTCAATCCTTTCGCACCTCTATAAATATGACTACTATTTGAGTCTTGCTTCTCCCAGCTCATCTTTTATGGGCGCCGCCCAACTCTCTCTTTTTTCAAGCGACGTTTGGTTCACCATTTTTTGAGTGTTTGTAAGGGAATATAGTCATTTATTCCATACCTTAAATTTGGTTGGTACTTTTTCAACTCGAAATCACATTCTGTATGATTTAGCCAACCTACAAAGTATGGGCTTACCAATACCTCCGTCACCCTTCTCCCCCTTATTTATGTAAACCCATACCTTTAGATAGTGTAGATACATAAAAAGTCTCCTTTTTGTAAAATGTCCAATGATGATAAACCGACCCAATTAGACTTGGGGACCCAAAACTATTGAAAATGAAAAGCCTTAAAATGTGATGACATTCCTTAACTCACACATCCAAGCCAAAAGATATCCACTAAAGGTTAGAAGAACCCAAAAGCCCAAATAGGCCCGAATTGGTAATGTTTGAAGTCTAGTTGAAATTTATTTTGTATTTTCATCCGACTTTGGGGTACATAAGATTTGAGACATTGATATTCTTCATTGAATAAGATTTCTAATGACATATTATACGTCAGAGTTCGATAAGTAGCCGGGAAGATAAAATTCGGTTACTAAGATGTGCGCAGAAAATGACACATGTTCACTGTTTTACTTATATCTTCTACAACACCCATCCAAAATTTGTGAAATTAGTGTCATTAGAAACTAGACTCAATAAGATTTCAAAAGAAAAAAGAATGACTCAAAAGGAGGTCGGATGTAAAATAGTCAAAATAAATCATACTATCCGCTGACCAGCCTAGGGAACCAGCCGTGTTCTTGGCCAATAGCACCTGACCCGACCGGGAACCTGGTTTGATCCTCTGGCTAGGAACCCATCCGGATTCTATGCTTTCTTTTTCATGTTTAAAATGTGTTTTAGTACGTAGAGTCTTAGTTGAATAGGTGCATCCATTTGGGGTAAGTCTACTAAGATTTGAATTAGGTGTCTTTTCTCTAAAACAATTTATATTATCTCTTCAAGCGCTATAAGGGGAAGCGCTACTTTCTAGGGTTAAAGGCATCATATTACATAAGGAATTTAGATCATCAGATTACATAACCAATGTTCGCAGGCCTATAACATGCTGGCTTGAGTCTTCTTTGCTTACTAAAAACATTTAAGCTGACTAGAAGTATACATGAGCTCACTGAAGTACAAGATGTTTTTTGATGTTAATAATCCTACTCATTATAACTATATCCCACCTCACTAGAATTAGGTGATAACTGATTGAATATATGTTCATGAGCACGTATTATTGAGTTTGCCTGCTCATGAAAGTTATCTATTTAGCTCACTAAATGGATATACTTTAGCTCATTAGAAGTATATATTAGCTCACTAAAGTGTATGAAAATGTTATTTGGTGTAGTGACCCTGCTCATTATAAATACATCCCACCTAACTAGAATTAGGTGTTAACCGGGTCCTAAGATTTGGAGCTGGAGAATTTGGACCCGATCTCAGACCCGATCAGGACCATGTCTGATTCCGAGTGCCTAATTCCTAAGTAATATTTTTTATTTTGTCCTCATTTTCCCCCTAATAAAACAGGGAGAGTGAGGAATTGGAAGAAGTTGAGAACTCTATCTATAGCAAACTTCCTTAAAACCAAATTATAAGGCTAAATGAAATACGAAATAGGCAGTAAAGAAGATTCACGTACTTTAAAATAAACTCAGAGAATTGAAGATAATGTTAATCAGAAACCTAGAAATTAAGATTACAAAACTAACAAGAAACCTAAAAACTATCTTAATTCACTTGAATTAGAGAGAAAAAGAGAGGGAAACTATCAAAATAATATAAAACAAACATGCAATAAGCAACAAGGCTCATGAGGAGAAAAGTCAAAGCTTGAAGGAAAAAATCCATAGTGGTCGAGATACATAAAGAGAAAGTCGGGAATAAATTGAAAGTAAAACAGACAAAGGGTTAAACTGGGATAACTGGGAGTTAAGTGTCGGTACAAAAATATATCACTTGAAGAATAAGAGTTTACTTTTTACATTTTTTCATCAAAGTTCTTTAAATTTTGATCGAGTATTGGGTCCGAGTCCAAATTTTAAGGACCCGGTACTGGATCCAATTATAATCGGGTCCAAAATTTTGGAACAGGTCCCAAAACCGATCTAACTGAGTCCAGGTCCACATCCACCAGGTCCAAATTGGTTCTGGGTCCGAAACCAGATACTCGATTATTGAGTCTAGTTTGTTCACAAAAAGTATTTGAAAGTTAGTCATGTTGCTCACTAAACATATATTTGAGCTTGCTACAAGTATATATAAGCTCACCAAAGTATATGAACTTTTTTTTTTTTTTTTCCGGTGTTAATAGTCCTATGTATTATAAAAGTGTTGGACCTCACTAGAATTCGGTGTTAACTCACTAAAATATGTATTAGTGAGCATGCATTATTGAGTCTGATTTATTCATGAAAGTATTTATTGTCTCACTAAATTGTTAGTCATGTTGCTCACTAAAAATATATTTGAATTCACTAGAAGTGTATACTAATTCACCAAAGTAGATGAAAAGTTTTTTCATTTTAGTGTCCCTACTTATTATAAAAGTATTGCGACTCACTAGAATTAGATGTTAACTCACTAAAATATCTATTAGTGAAGTTGTATTGGTGAGTACTATTGTGCATATTAATAAGCATAGCATTTTTGGTTTCATAATTCAACCACAACAACAATAATTGATCTCTTATTTTATGCACAAGTGACCATTACTATCTACATTAGTCAGTGCTATTGTATACATAACGGAGCACTTGTTATAATGTGACATTGTTTGATTATGAAAAGTTTTAGTGAAGTATAATTTTATTGCATATCGTTTATATGAATAAAAATGCTCAATTTATTTCTTTTGAAAAATGCCTATTTATAATTTTTTGATCATTATTCAAAAACTAAGTTGATAATATGATGAGAGAGACAAATAATGAGGAAGAATGAAATGAAAAGTAATTATCTCATCTAGAAAAGAGGAAAGTAATTATCTCACCTTGCCAACGACAAGGATTGAACCTCAGTGTTTAGGGAGAAGAAATAGTGCCAACCCCAGTGGTTTGGCACTTATTTTTCTTAAGTAAGGTCTCGAATTCGAGTTTCGTGAATGAAGGAAATCTATGATGGGAGAGCACTACCTCTTATTAGGCCAACAATAGCTCGACTCATATGTATTTATTATAACAATTGGATAATTTTACACGTGTTTTTTATGTTAAAAATTCTAAATATATCCACTTACGTAACTTACTAGAACTATTCCTCGTGCAATGCAAGGGTTGAAAACTAATATGTCAATGTTCAGAATTACAAACATTCAATCGATGATTTTCTTTTCATTGTTTATGTTTATTTTATCAGTTAAAAATTCTTTGTATCTGGTGTTTTTTAATTGTTTACACATGTGTCGTTTTTGTGATATTTTTGCACGTCAGTGTTTATTAATATCACTTCTAAGTAATTGACTAAGGAGAAGATGAAAGGTCTTGTACATTGTATAATATATAAAAAAGAATTGTATGTATGCTAAAAGAATTAAAATTAATTAAAATAGTAGTTAATATCCTAATCAATAATGCTATTACACTTGGTAAAATTTTGTGAAATCACTTAATTTTATATATAGTTATATAGATAGGAGAATATACACCAATGAATAGTCGAAGAGGAGTTGGCCGGATGGCCAACACTCCACAAGTCCCCTCCCAACCCGGGTTCAAACCTGGGAGGCATAATTTTGCCTTTGTGCAATTGTGTATGGGAGGTTTGTAGGCCTGAGATTTAGTTTAGGCTTTGATATTCCTCTTCTCCTGATCTATTCAAATCTACTGAATACGCCTGAAATAGAGATCAGTTAGTTGAATCTACTTACCTTTATAAAAAAAAAAAAAGTACACCTAGAAATGCACTATACGAATTAACATTGTATCTATTGTACAATAGTGCTGGGAAAATCATTATCTTTATTTCCGTACATAACTATACTCATTCAGAATCATGATCGTGAATTCAACCATTATTAATGATAATGATCGATTTGTCCATCCGAGGTTCACATTTTACAAGTTGGATGATCAGATATTCAAATGGTTACTCAGAAAACGTGTTGCGCATAATAGTGGGCCTATTTAGGTATTCTTAAAAAGATCGCATTCCAGTGGTGCTTGGTAGGATCCACACGGCTTTCTTGTCATTATATGTGGAGTAATTATTACATTTGTGACGTTAACAAGCATTATTCATACACCGTGTCAGGCACGCATCCATGTAAATATTCACATTTCGCATCTAAATAATTGTAATATCTTTGTTGAATACTATGTTCATCCTGTTATACCTAAAGGAATTAATATATCAAATTAAGTACGAACAAATTTACTTTAATATTGTAGCGAAAGGAAATTAAATTTTGACTTTAAATTATTGGTCAATAAAAGAACTCACAATTTAGAGAATCTCCACGACCTCACGGCCTAAGAGCCCTAAGGCTTTATGCCGAAAACTCTCTTTAGAGAACCTTCATTGTTTCTTGTGTGTTTTTTCTCTTAAACTGGTCCCCTTTTTATATTAGATCAATAGTCGATGAACTAGAGTATTTAAAGTGGCTAAGCTGTCAACTTAATTTGCTTATTGGGCTAGCACCCATTATAGGTGTATCACCCCCTAAGTCCAACATCTCCCACTTACATATAAAGGAGTGCTTATTTCCATATTGTCCCTTCCTCCAGTTCATTAATAATTATCTATACTCGTTTTTGAATCCTTGATTTGCTCTATAAATTAACACAGGTCTTTTCAACATATTTTATTATCATTCCCATGTTATAAAAAAGGTTCTTATTAGGTACATACCATAATCTGACTTATGGAATTTTTATCAACAAGTTCTTTGAAAAGAAATATGCACCTTTAGCAACAAACGTAATTATTTCAAATCTTTTAAGTTATATTACCTTTAACAAGACATTGTAGTATTACATACTATGAGTATTTCATACAACGTATGCACATGCATATACATGTATATGAATATATGCATATCTCCGTATTGGAATAGTCAAATCCTATGTTCAACAAGTATAGATATCAATCGTAATCAACAACTGCAATACACTATTGCATATATGCTATTGATATTATTTTATGGAACTTATATATATATATATATATATATATATATATATATATATATATATATATATATATATATATAAAATAGTTATTTTTATTTTAGTGTATAAAAGGATGTAAGAATCCATGTGAACGATATTTGAATTTAGATATTTGAAGATTACTGATAATTATCAAATATGTTAATATCTACTAAATTAATCAGTTGACAAGAACAAACCATGACCCGAAGTGAGAAATAAATAAATAATTAGGGCCGTCAAATAAGTCAACTCGGGTTAAGTTCGTGCTTGTGTCGAACTTAAATAGGTTGATAAATCCTCGACCTAAACCTAACCCGTTTATTAAACGGGTTGAAAATCTTGACTTGTACCTTTTATTTTTTAAGCAGGTTGGCCTAAAATTGACCTATTAACCAATTTAATATAAACACGTTAGGTTCAGGTTATCCGGTTACCCATTTACCGCCTTAATATTTTGACTAAAATGATTATCGAGCACTATAAATCAATCTCTTGAGTTTAATATATCATCATAATATAACTATTGTCCATGATCTACAAGAACGACAATCACAAAGTAAAGATTGACTTGGTTAAACCCCATATTTTCACAATTCTTCCCAAAAAGTACTTGTTAATGGGGTAAACATGTCAACCTATTTAACCCATTTAATTAAACGGATTAAATGAGTATTTTTTATGTCAAAATTCTCAACCTAAACTTAATCCAATTAATTAAACGGATTAAACGTGTCAACTCCTTTAATTAAACGTGTTGAAAATATTCACCCAAACCCACTTAATTTTGTGTTCGATTCGAATATATAATCATATCGGGTTAACTTTTGATAGCCATGAAAATAATTAATTTCGGGAAAATAGTGTTCAATGGATTTAATTAGAGCAAGTCCAGCCGTTCACTCACCCGAGGAGAGAGAGAAACAAGGAAGGGGATGTTGGCTCGAGGCTTTGCGAGGGCTTCCTCGACACCTGTGCTCACAAGTTTCCTCGGCGCCCAGAGCCAACTCATGAGGGGTTTTTCGTTTTTTAAAAATATTTTTAATTAGTTTTTAATATTTTTCATTAGGTTTTCTTTTTTTTTGGATCTAAAATAAAGTTGTGTGTTATAGTGTGGGTGCAGAAGTATTATTTTATTTGGTGAGTTAAAGTGGTGAGCCTTTCGTTGGAGAGAAGAAAGATTGTGAGTCTAAAGATTAGATCACAAGTTGATGTGGTAGAGGTATGTCCCCATCGGTGAGCCAAATGGCTCACCACTGGAAATGCTCTTAGACCATTTCCAATGCTTGGCTCGCCAGTCAAAAAAGGACCTCGGTTTAAGTGTGAGCCGCTAGTGGCCAGACAACGGTTGGCTCGCGCCTCACGGCTCACGAGCAGGCTTGCCTTGGTGAGCCGCTCGCCCAGCCAACTTAGGCGGTGCAACCGAGGTGTAAATGGTGACGAGAGAGAATCGAAGGGGTGAGATCTGTTGATGATGGCAAGAACACACGGCTGAGATTCGATCAAACATGGGGATGAACATCTAGGGTTCTTCCTACAACAATCTATAAAATTCAAGTTAAACTCTGG
>JAKOGI010000545.1:465000-480000 GCA_029747015.1 Carnegiea gigantea | reverse complement strand
ATCGTCGTCCTCTGGTTACTGCTTTGGTTGAACCTTTGCAAACTCCATATGAGCACTGTGAAGCTCTACAACAGCCTCCTTCATAACAGCAGTGTTGAAATCATGAGCTTTGCTGATTGGAGTCACTTCTTCCACACTGCCCTCTTTTTGGGATTCGTCATGTGCAGTAGGAGTACCGTAGAACGAGGTGAACATTGCCCTCTCTTCATCTCATATCTTGCGAAGATATTCATTCTCCCCCTACTTGTTGCACATGAATCCATGATGATGATAAAATTTCTATAAACCTATGCCAATTGCTTTGTAGTAAAAACTGTCTTGTCAACATCTTTCTACATTTTTTTTAAAAAACCACCTATTTTAGCTAATCACTAATCACATGACTATTGATCACTTGCTAAATAATCACTGAATTGTGAACTGATAAAGAGAAAACTAAACAGTAAGTTAACTGTGAAATCATCTTACACATATTGATCACTAATAGCATCAGTATTGGTCACACCCATAAAAGGATTAAATTAGAAGTAATATTGACAAAAAACCAAATATTAACTAAACTTATCACCAATCTTATCCCACCTGATCACAAATAACATCTCTAATGATCGCTATATGCAAAAGCACTGATTGTTAACCAAAAACTAAAATAAGTAAACACTAATTTAAGTGATCACTAATATTATTGATAATCATCACCAAAAACATGACTCGTGATCCCTTAATAGACAATCCACATAAAGATAGAATTTCAAGTTAAGTTAGTGATCAAGAATTTGTATCTCCGTTGACTGATCACATAAGTATTGATCACTAATAACATATACATTGATCACCAACAGCACATATACTGATCGCCATCCACACATAAGAACTAAATTCTAAGGGATGGACATAAGGGTGATATTTATTTCCTCAAATTCCATCTTGTTTGTGTCTTCAGCAGCTTCATTTGGAGATTGTTGTGGTTGTGGGAAATCAAATGCTGATGCGACTGTCCCTATACCAATAGCCATCTCCACAATGCCTTTCTATATTTTTCAAATACAAATATGTTACCACATCAAACATTAAGTAATGAGGGGGAAAAAGAAAACATGTATCTATTTTATTAGTAACATTATGCTATTTGATCACTAACTACATCATTATTGTTCACTTAATAGGCAAAACTTGAATTGTAAGCATTTGGACGCTAAACAAGAACTTAACTACTCACTTTAGCTTATGTATTTTGATCACTAATAGCATCACTATTGATCACTAATGTTATTAATAGTGATCACTAATCACACGACTACTGATCACACAGGTTAGATGGTGGACTAATGTTGTTGCAATTGATCACCAATGAGGCCTCCATGTATAAGCCATCCATACAAAAACTGAATTCCAATCACATAGCTGTTGGTCACTAATATTACTTCTATTGATCCCTATAAACACATCTATTGACCACCATCCATAGAAGGACTGTGTCATAAGTGTTGGGAGTAAGACTGAACATAATCCAAAATGATTTCCAATTTTAAATAAATGGATCACTAATGGTGTTTGTATTGATCATTAACAAGGGTGTCTCACACATGTATGTAATAAAGATGAATATGTTTTCTTTACTACCTCAATTTCAGACCTCCTGTTGTCTTTAACAGGGTGCTGCTCAGCCTCTGTTGGTTATGGAACATCTAGTGGAGGTTCAACAACACATCTCCCAAAACCATTGCTCAGGTCTTCATCTTCTGCCCTTTTCATGAAGTCCTTATTAGTCCATATGGACATTGTAGGGAACTTTCTCTTCATAGTTCTCTTAACAGACACAACTCTGTCCATGTGAAGCATCTATAAAATATCGGATGATTAAAAAATATTTAATTAGTACATGCATTCAGGTAACTTACGCACACATATATAGTTGATCAACTTATTGATGACTAGTAGGTTAGTTTTTTATCAATAATGCACAACTTATCAATCACCTATTTTATTAAGGGATTGCTTGTTGAATAAGAGAACTCACCATCGAGAAGAATAGTGCACCATTGAAATCCACCCCTTCTACAGCCTTTCTCTTTGTAATGCATCACGCTAATGATTAACTTATCCAATATGAATAAACACCAATCTAGGGATGCAATCTGGTTCACATCCCCTATATATTTCAAGATAGACTTGTTGTAATAGTGGTTCTTTGATTCGCTGAAGAAGCAATTCACCAAATACATGATGAAAGTGCTCTTGAATCCCCTCGCGTCTTTCTTGGCCAATATGAAATGTAGCATGTGAGTAAGTTCCGGGGTGTTCTGATCAATGTTCCATTGCTTCATACACGCAGCGTGACGTCTTTATATTCTTCGTTGATGGAAGACTTATTGATTTCAATAGTTTGTGTTCCCCCAATAGGCACGCCCAAGGTCAGGTACACATCAAATGCTATCACCAGAAACTTCTGCCCATACGGAAGCCTAAAGGAGACAGCGTAGGGATTACAGTCCTTTGCCAGCCATTTAGAAAACTTTCTAGAGATTTGCTTCAGATCAACCCTCAAGAAAGAAGCAAATCCCATCATTTTGACTGCCTCAGTCTGGGCTTTGTTGAGCTCTGCCACCGTTGATGAAAATGAACGCTTAGTCATCCTTGTAATGAACGCCTTCTGGTATGTCCTCTTCAGATTTTAAAGGTTGCTCTTGCTGAACCATCTAAAGGTACTATAGTGAGCTGGTTGGTTTTGCTACTACCAAAGTAGTACCACCTTGAGATTAAGCATCTTTTGCCTAATCCCTTGATTACCTTTAGATTTTAATGAAGGCTTATTGCACTGTGAAACAGCCTTTACAATTTCAAATATAGTTGTCTCTGCTTCTTTCCCTTTTTGGTTATCGTCATGATCACCCTAGTCCTCTTCATAAGTCAGATCTTTTTTTCTTCATCAGAACTATCAAAAATTTCCACCTTAGAAATGTGGCCTTTCTGTACTACATGCTTTGCTAGTTTTCGCATCCTCTGTGATCACCAAATAGGGAATTTCTTCTTCTTTGGCATGCCCGTCTTTCTTTCATCTGGCTTCTCCTCTCTTTGCTTGTTCTCGAGTTTAGTTAGGGATTTTTTCAAAGTTTCTTCTTCTTATTGGGGCTTCTCAGGAGATTTCACACTCTCTCCGTCCTTACTTAAAGCCTTTTCAGTAACATTCTACTTGCTGCTCTTTTTCTTCTCCTCCCATCTCTTTCTCTGTACTTTTTTATATGAATTTGTCACCCTTTCCTGCCCTCTCAGGAGATTTGTCCCTCTTTTCCTTCTTCTGTAGAGCCTTCTTAGGGTTCTTTTTGCCAACCTTCCTCTTCTCGGTATGTTTCTCCACGGGTTTCTCGGGAACTGCTTCTTTTTCTTTTGCTTTTTTGGATGACTTATTGCTCTTTCCCTTATCATCTGCATGCATTTTAGGGGGACCTCTTCATTGCTCTTCTTCTCAGTCTTCCCCTTCTTCTCACTCTTCTTCTTTGTGGGCTTTTGAGTTGGTTTTTAAGAAACACGTTCTTTTGTGGAACCTTCTATAGTGACTTGTCACCCTTACTCTTCTTATTTTGAGCTTTCTAAGAAGACTAATGTTCACTGTGCTTCTTGTCAATCTCCCCCTTCTCCTCAGTCTTCTTATCTATATATTTTTGAGGGGGTTGGTTTTTATTACTCTTCTTTTCTTTTGCAGCTTTTTTTGATAATTTTTCATATGCCGTCGCCTTCTATGCATTACTCTCGACATCTTTATCACTCTTCCCCTTCTTAGTGGCTATTCTTTAGCTACGGATTTATCCTTAAACCCTTCTTCTTATCTGCCGTGTCTTGGTCATCAAATTCATTTGCGACATTGTCATCACTGTCTGTCTTGCGGGTAAATGCTTGGTATCAACACTTTTTTCCTTAGTCAGAGCTGCTGCTACTTTTATCAGCGGATCTTCTTCTTTGATCAGTACCTTTTTCACTTTCTTTCAGACTCAAAGCTACTTTAAAATTACAAAATACAAAAGGCAAGTCAATACAAAAATTTGAAAGCTGGACTGTAATTAGAATCTATTAATAAGTAGTACCTTTCTGCTTGTTTGATTAAGAGACTCCCATTATTAACACCCTCAATGACATTTTTATGGTTTCAGAAATTTGTTTCTTAGTGGGATCATTTTAGCACCTACAGTGGAAGCACAAATTTATGTATAAAGCATAGGAAAAAAAATAGCATGCTTCTATGAACTCATAAAATTTAGTGGATCACTAATCATACTTCAAATGATCACTAATCACAACTGCATCCATCACAAACACTTAGCATATGATACAAAGTGGAAGGGTAAGGACTTATTTATTATGTGTAGTATGTGAGTATGTTTGTCTTGGTGGTTGCAAAGGGTTGTTACTGATAAGTTGAAAGCAAATATTTATACATAGTAGGATACAATAAGATAGTTTTCTTCTATGCCCTCATAAAAATAATTGAACAGTATCATATTTCAAATTATCATCAATCATAATACTGTTGATCACCAATTATACCTCTATTGATCACCAACAAGGGAAGGGCTAATTTGTAAGAAAATCATTGAAAGTAAAAGGTCTATTGTTCACTCAATTAATGTCTATTAGTCACAAATTAGACAAAAAATTCAATTGTAAGAAATTATGCCAAAAGGCATCATTTACAGAACAGATCACTAATCATATTCAAAATGATCACCAATCACAACTGTATTGATCATCAACTATAGAATGATTGATCACCAAATAGACAAAGGATTCAATTTTCAGTAATTAGGGGGAGAGGGTAAACTAATCATTTAAATAGGTGATTACTAATCATATTTCAAATGATCACCAACTACAACTCTATTGATCAACAACTAGAAAAAGCAAAATGTTAGGAATATATCCACATCAGGGATCAAACAAAAGTAATTCTCTGAAATATTCAAAAACACACTGCTGGTCAAGCATTTTTTCACAATTAATTAACTACAAACAAGTGGATCACTAATGAAAAACCTAATGATCACTAATCACATATCATTAGATCACTAATCAAATACATATACGTCACAAAGTACACATACAGCATTAAAGACTACATATCTGCTGATCACTAATGACATAACAGTTGATCACTAATCACCAGTTACACAAAGAGTAGATAATAAAGGAATAAGAGAACAAATTTGAAGGAAATAGTTAAGCAGTTTAAGAAAATGAGTTGGTCAAAAAATTCTTCTCTAAATTGCTCACTAGATAAGCACATATCTAAAATGATCACTAATATTATATCTAATGTATCACTAATTACCTTTCTAATAATCACAAACTAGACATGCAGCATCAAAAGCTATTCCTTGAGGGTTTTTACACATTTTTTCACCTCCTTGAAGTAAATATTCATGGGAAATATTTAAGGTGAGTTAGAATTTGAATTTTTTAAAAAGAATATATGGCAATTTGTGGACAGACAAACACATATGCAAAATGATCACTATTACTATACCTAATGATCACCAATTATCTAACTATTGATCATAAACTACACATGCAATATGAAAAACTTTCACTTCAGGTTTGAAATACATTTTTTACCTTTGTAGGGTGATTATTCTCCATTTCCCTTGCTTGTTTCTTGAAATTTATCTATGGCCATGATTTCTCAGTGGCAAACCCTAGACAAAAAGCGAATGCATGTCAAACTAACACATTAAGCAAAACAACTACTTCAAAAGCACACTATATCATAAACTTTACCAAATTGTACAATATTGGCAGACAAATAAATTTAAAATTGAAAAAGGCGGTTCATAGGTGAAAGATAAGGGCATGGTACATTTCTAGGAACCAAATGATTTTTAGTGCAAAAACAGAGTACAAGCTTTTAAAAGCATAATTCAAAGCAGATTTTGAACAAAAATGGTCAAACTAACATAATATCGTCTAAAAATCAAAGATAAAGCACTAAAAAAACAAAATGACTGCACTAAACTCAACAACTAGAGCAATTTCAATACTGAAGTCAAGAATCTCACCTTCAAAATGTAGAAAAGGTCCCGAGAAGTTGAACGATTCGATGAATGTTGATGAGATTGCAGATTCGAACTGAGAGAGAGAGAGAGAGAGAGAGAGAGAGAGAAAGAGAGAGAGAGAGACAGAGAAATAGAGAAAGTAAGAACTGCAGAGCAAGAGGCACGTGAGAAAATGAGGAGTCTCTTGCGTGCTCTTTAAACTTTAAACAATCATTTTAATCAGGAAATGTGGTTTTTGTTTTTTTCTAAAAATTAAAAGATGAAATATTTAGAATAAAGAAAATGCATGTTTGAATTTTATAGAAGACAATGAAGTTTTAAAAGTTAAGCAGAGAACATTTACTAATTAGAAATGAAATTCTATCTTTTCAAAAAATGAACATTTAAAAATGTGGAGAACGAACGTATACCTTTATATGTTAAATTAAGGTTTATTAGGGCTTGAGAAAATAAATCAAAAGAATAATTTCAGTACCCAAAAAATGATAATATATGTTTTCATTAAATGATATCATTTGGTGATTAACAGGTGTAGTTATGGTGATCATTAGAACTATGTTTAGTGATCACCAAACTTACTTATGCGGACCAACATATCCTCAATTATAGTTAGTGATCAATAGATCAAAAGAATAATTTCAATAGATAAAAAAATGATAATATATGTTTTCATTAAATGATATCATTTGGTAATCAACAGGTGCATCATAAGAACTATGCTCAGTGATCACTAGATTTATTCACGGTGATCAACATATCCTCAATTATAGTTGGTGATCAATAGGTGTTGCTTTAGTTATCATTAGTATTGCTTTTTCTAATCAATTGATAAAATTATGTTGACCCATGGGAACATGTTTATTGATCATAATATGTCTAGATTTATAAACTGAGTTAGTGATCAACAGCTTTAGTTTTGGTGATCATTAGAACTGTGTTTGGTGATCACTACGTCTGTTTTCTATGATCAAGGTAAATTGTTCATTTTTAATGAAACGTATCCTAAAGTATAGTTGCATGAGCTTTTATTTTGTTGCACTTGGGGTTTACTCTCATAAAAAAATTATAATCTATGTTTTTATAAATTATATCAATTGGTGATCAACAATTGTAGTTTTGGTGATCATTAGAAGTACGTTCGGTAATCACTAATTGTATTTCTAGTGATCAACATATCCTTAATTGTAGTTAATGATATTAGTCTCTTGGTGATCATAGGTGTTATTTCAATTACCATTAGCATTGCTTTTGGTGTTCAATTGATCCAATTATGTTGCCCCCTAAGGAATGTGTTTGTAGATCACAATACATGTCTAGTAATGAACTTAGTGATCAACAGAAGTAGTTTTATTTTGCCCCCTAAGGAATGTGTTTGTAGATTACAATACATGTTTAGCAATTATGTTTGGTGATCACTAGATCTATTTATGTTAATCGACATAAGTATGCTGTTTTATCATGAAATATAGTTGGATGAGGTTTATTTTGTTGTATTTGAGTTTACTTTCATTAAAAAAAAATGATGACATGTGTTTTTAAATGATATAGCTATGGTGATCATAATGTCGTGTCAATCAATCTCCAATAACATATAAATTCATCATCCATATTGATCACTAATAATATTTCTTTTCCTCACTAAGTATACAGCAACTGAATTCCAACTAATCACCAAAAAACCTAAAGACTTACTTAATTGATCACTAACGTCGTACACACTGATCACTAGTTACATATCTAATGATTATTAGTACTGAAAGGGACTATAAACAACTAGCATGCCTGAGTTGACCACTACTTTCGTGATGTTTTCATCTTTGTGATTTCATAGACATTTACCATGCTCTTCACATATGCAGAAATCACGCTGGTAGCTGAAGTGAGGATCCTGTGGTAGCACTCCACCCTCAACTTATGAATTGCAGCAGCTTGGGATCCAAATGAAGGGGTGGGGGATAGGGGGAAGAATTGTCACTATATCTTATGTTTAAGTCTCTTGATTGGGGAAAATAAGTTTGCATTAGAAAATTTTGTTCTTTAAATAGGATTGAGTAGTATGTTAACCTAATCCTTTCTCAATCCTATGTCCTAAGAGCAAGTCACTCCTTTGTATTCCTGCATGTGCTTTATAACATAAATGATTTCATTATCATATGTCTTTGAAGGCTCTTGCCTCCAAGGCGCATCTATGTATTTCAGTGCAAAGTCTTTAATAGATTTTCCTCTTCTCTTATCACTGTATTTATGAATGACATACTTCTAAAAGAGCCTCCTCTGCAAGGCTCATATAAAATAAACAATATATTAGCAAAAGTATGTGCATAAGTTTGTTTTTAGGGCATATTTAGATTTCATGAAGTTTTACTAAAATATCTAAAAAGCAGCAGGCATTGTCCTTTTGGCTTTTTCTTGATATGGTCAATTATGTCAACACTTTTTTGCTTGAAGTTGAAGCAAATGAGAAAATGTTTTCCCCCGTGGTAACAATGAAAGAACACCTGAAAGACCAAATTTATCAGAATAGGCATTGAAAGAAAGCCTTTAAACAAAGTGTATATGTATGGCTTAATTCTTACCAAGTCAACTCACTACAAGTTAATATGTGGACTCAGGGATAGCTCCTTGTTCAGCTGGCGGAAGAACGCAACTTCTTCTTGGCTTCCCCGTTTGGTCTTCATGTACGAGTGCTTCAAAAGCAAAAGTGTGATAGTCAATCTATTTTATGAAAACCATACATGCATGTGAAAAAATAGCATTGAAAATATTTTTTCAATTAGCTTACAGATGCTTCTTTTGTAAAGAAAACCCTTTGAATACCAGAACGATATGTATTTAGTTCACTTGCATTAAATATGTACGCCCAAATGTTCGTGATGATTTTGTCAACATGGTCGCTGCCAGTAATGGCTAAAAGCATGCCTCTGTTGGCCACATAGCTTAAGTCATCATATAACACTTAGCTAGAAAATAAACAAACAAATTAGTTACTGAATTACCATCATTAAAACAGTTGGCTATGAATCACCTTTTTGGCAGACATATTTTAGCTTACATCTATCTTTCCTCTGAGTTGAAGATAAACTCAGCATGCAACTTCAGTTAGTACAAAATTACACGAAACATAGTCGTATTTCACTACATATATGCAGAGCACAAAGAAGCTGCAGACTCTATCGGCTAAGGTAATGCAACGCAACAATAGTTAGTACACACGACCAACGAAGTAAATTCATACAAGGGAAAACTAACCCTGGAAGAAAAATATAGAAACATAGACAGTAAGTTTATCACAAAGAAAATTAGCATCATTATTACTTGTTGGCAATTCCATCATGGTGCATTGTGATGACCTTGTTCTCTGTCTTTTCGGTACTTCAACCACTACAGCTTTGTCTTTGTCAGTATTGGTTTGTACATATCGTATTTGAAGATTAGGCTTCGTAATTCTCATACAGCTTAATCAACAAATGCCCGTTCTCTTCTTGGGAGTGTACCATTATTGGGCTTATGAGACACAGCAAATAATGAGGAAACCAAATAAAAATTAAACAAAAGTGCCTGGAACAACTACTATACATTATGATATTCGCGATATGATTTAAAAATTTCAGACATAGGTGGGGAAAAGGCATGTCTTCATAATATATCATCATCACCAATTTATACAATAATGATCACTAATTTACACAGTAACAATCATAATTCATCAAGTAATGATCACCAATTTGCTGCAATTTTGCTGCAATATTTTGTGATCACTGACTTGACTCCAAAAGATCATTAGTTTCATAAAATAAGATCACTAACTTCATCAATAACGATCACTAGATTTATAAGTCATTAATAAACTTTAAACACAAAAGATCACTAGTGTCTCTATTTATGATCACGACTTTTTAAGTTAGAGACAACATTTACATGCAAAAAAGATCATTGGTAACATGATCACCAATTTTTCTGCTTAAGATCACTAATTTGTATGATGATGATCAGAAATAATATAAAACCATAATGCCATTTACTTTCATCAAACATCAACAAAAACTTGGCAATGAGATTATGAGAAGTACACGGTGGCAATGGTGTGCTGATGCAATGTGCGAAGCTCATAATACCTCTTGTGAGGATATCCTCCACATCATAATTTAGTACTTACACTTCTACTGTTAGAATATCAAGCTCCAAATCAATAAGGACAACTCCTTCGAAAGTGCCTATTTCTCCTCTTGAGAGACCCCAAGGCTGAAACTGGCTGGAATGAACAATGGGAAGTCACGCACCATATCTTGAGAACTCATAAGATGCTTCTTAATCGCGTGAATCTCCATCAAGAACCCTTCCGATTTATACTAGTCTTGTGAGAGTACCAGGATTCTACTCTTCGACGTCTTTGTCGTGTTCCTGCTGAGTGCATCACTCGTCGATTCTGCAACTACCTTTTTTACTCTCTTGAGTCGGGTGCGTGCACCAGGAAGCAACTCCTCCAATTCTATCATGACGTCTGCCAGCAGTTGACTGTTGGTTATTATCAAATCGGTTGCCACCTTACCGACCCAAAAAAGAGTTTTATTCAAACAAATGATAGTTCCAATAAAAAAGAAATCACATCTTAAGTGAAAACAATGCAGGAAAATAGCATAAGTACATTTTTTTTTCAAGAAATAAATAAAAAAATAAAAAAATATTGACTCACCTTGACCTTTGAAACTCCTGTCTGATCTTCAACTTTAGCTTCAGCTTCAATACTTTTGTTGTGACATTCCTCTTGATTAACTTCTTCCTCCTCATCAATTACTGTGGTGTTATCCTCAAGATAACCTCTGCCAAATCCGATTTCGAATTCTTATCCTACCCTAGATTTTCTTTCATCATTTGTCCACCCTTTAAACATCGTGAATTGACAGGACACCGACGTTAGTCTAAAAACCACACGATCAAGATAACACAACTCTAAGAATCACAAACAGATTTAGAGGAAGAAAATTTAAGCCATATTATAAAATGAAATCTTAGCAAAAAGCAAAAACAAAGATGAAAGAGGCATTACCCAAATCACTCATTGGGACACTAATGATCGCTAATTTCTCTACTGATGATCACTAATTTGTTAAACTTAATATGTTGGAATATTTTCTTTTGATCCTAATTTTTGTTATAGTGATAAGTAAATAGACAGATAGTGATCACTAAGCAGATATCTATGTAGTGTTGGAATTAGGCATGTAAGTTAGTGATTACTCAAACCTTGTTGAAAATAAATTGGTAATTATCAATAGAAAAATTAGTGACCTGCAGTGCACAATTTTGTATTATTGCAACAATTATTGATTAGCAAACGTTACAGCATATTAAATCTAACATATTAGTGATAATCAACCCACAATTTTGTGATCACTAATTAAACATATGGTGATCATTAATTTTGGATGTTATTCACAATGTTCAAATGCAAAACAAAATGTATGCATGATCAAGGTAGTGTCATAGCTGAAATGCAAGGAGCTTCCCATGGATGATCACTAATTTTTTAATTACGATCACTAACCCTTCTAAAAACGATCACTAATTCATAGTTTCATACTACATAATGCGAACTTAAACATATCTAATAAGGGAAAGGACTGAATGTACCTTTAGTAAATGGATTGGCCCTCTGAAGAACCATGACGTCTTCTTTTTCCACTCATCAGCTGATGACACAAGTGCTCTCACCGTGTATTATGCCCAGTTCAATTGTGTCACTTTGCTCAAATCTAACAGCACATTCAGTATGAGGTAATTGACTTATCCTCTTTGGTTCCCACATAGACATGTAGACACCATGAATGTTACAAAATTTCTTCTGGAGTCCTTGCCCCCATCTACTTGACTCTGCATCATTTCAGTTAGCTCCACACATTTAGGAACGCTATCACATTCAGGCCACTAATGTTTCCAACTCTTCAGGAGGCTTGCAAACTCAATGCTCGCATTGTTTTCTTTCACTAATCACACCGCTAGCTTTCACGAGATCATTTCAGCTTGTAAATGCATGAAGCCTTCGAAATTCATTTCTTTGACAGCTTCCTTTTACTTATCGTTCAGATTTTCAATCAGTTGCCGCAACCCCTTAGGCAACATCCAATTGTTAAACTCCTTGATCTTTTTGCATCTAATTTTCCGCTTCTTTGACATCTCATGCTCAGCATTTCCTAACCCCACCGACCCTTCTTGTTCCATGTTCATCATGTCCACATCAGCCACATGTAGCTGTATTTCTGCTCCATTGTACATTGCGCTGACCTTGTGAAGGTTCAGTCTCTCTCACACATTCTAAATTTGCCTCAATGTTCTGCTCTAGATGTTGAATATCGCTCGACTGTATCCCGGTAGTAGCAGGTGTAGTTGTCGTGAAAGGACTAGGTGTTCTCAAAGGTATGTATTCCTCAGTACACCCATCACTGGAGATGATCTTAAAATCACAAATCTCAGACTTGTACACAAAAATGGAGGAGTTGACAGTTGTTATCCCATGTAGTTTTTGCACCCGAGTTCGACTTGCCTTTCATTTTGTATCCCCTTTTGCTGCTTGAGACAACTGCGGTCGAAGCTGTTGATTGGATGTTGTTTTAATAAAGTAAGTTGAGTATTCTTAACCATCAATACAAGCCAATTCCCTATGAAAGAACATAAATCATTCGCCACTACCTTTCCTTAGTTTGAGTTCGAGTCCCAAGATCTCTTGAGAATCAGCAAGTCTTATTGAAGTTTGACTGCTACTCATATTAACCATTTTCCTAAAAATAAAACAAAAGAAATTGAAATAAAGACAAAAATCAAGAGAACACTACTCTACAATAATCGATCACCAATCAAAAATCTATAGATCACTAATAACAGCTCTACTAATCACCAACAACAGAAGCAAAAAATTCTAAAAGTAGCTACAAATAAGGAAACATTTATTCACTAACAACATGTCTGTTGCCAAGAACACAAGAACTAAGTTGTAGAAGCAATTGCAGAAAAACTAAACATTTATTTGTGGGATCACTAATATATGACAAACGATCACTAATTAGAAAACCATTGATCGCTAATAACAGTTCTATTGATCACCAACATCAAAAGCAATACATTCTAACAGCAACTACAAAACAGTAAACATTTGTTCAAAACATTTACAAACATATTGATCACTAATAACATATTCATTGGTCACCAAGAACACAAAAGTTAAACTGTACAAGGAATTGCAAAAAAAGTGAGCATGTATTTAACAAATCACTAACTTATCCCTAGTGATCACTAATAACAAAACTATTGATCACTAACAAATTGTCTATTGATCAGAAACAACACAATGTAAATAAGTGCAAACAAAAATAACATCCAATTCAAAGCTAAATAGCCTCATACCAATCAATCAGTAATTAAGGTTCTATTATTCATCAAACACAGCGGGGCTGAGTTACAAGCAATTAGAGAGGAAAAATACGTAACTATTTAGATGATCACGAATATTATTCCTATTGATCACTATTTACATTTTTACTGATCACTAGTTATCAAACCAGTTTAAGAAAAACGCACAACCAGTAAATTGACATTTAATATCGTAAATTAAGCTATAAAATCCGAGAAATTTAAATCAGCAAGTGAAGAAATTTTAGATTAATTTCTCAACAAAACACACTCATACGACGCATGCTATGAGATAAAAATTCACCAAATAATAGCAAAAAATGCAACAAAGTTATCTAGACACCCTAAATTTTGCTCAAGACGTCTATCCTACATGTAAAAATCATGTGAAACACAGTCAAACAAATACAAAATCAATAAGTGAATCCTAATGAAAGCAAAAAACTCGAAGTAGCAAATTACCAAACACAAGCTGCGAACACGAATCCTCAACATAAACTCACCTCACAAAGCAAACACTATAGCATTCGACGAAAATGAGCACGAAATCTAAGCAAAATCTTGAGGAAACTGAGTGCATGGAAAGAGAGGAGAAGAAATTGCAAGCGAAGAAAGAGAACCCAAAATTTTGAAGAAGAAAGAGAAAGAGTGAACAGTGGAATAAGGTCACGTCATTAATCGCGTTCGTCCATTTAGATCTAACGGTTACAATTGCATCATTCTACTCACACTAAGAAGAAGCTCGTTCTATTGGAGTAGGCCCCCATATGTATATATACACACACATACATATATAAATATATAAACATAGACCTATCAATTCGGGCAGGCGGATCAAATATAGGTCGAATGTATTCGGGTTCGGGTAAAATACGGATCGGGTGTATTTCGGGTTCCGGTAAAATACGAGCGGGCGTATTTCGGATTAACCCAATAGGTTTGAAGCACCTTTTTGGTGAATTATTTATTTTTTTGTCAAAATCAAAAATTCGGCATATTGATTACTTATCTGTATTTAATGAACAAGCATCATAATTGTAATTTTTTCAAAGAATATCAAAAATATCCAAACTTTTCAACATGATATATGAAGTTCATGTACGGGTGGATAATGAGTCACGTTTGGATGGGTTGACCTGTATATTAAAATATTAATCATAGGTTGGGTCATTCATGGGTCGGCCCATCTAAAGCATGTTAACGAGTCGAAACGGCTCAGCCCATTAATAGCCTGTTTAATAATTTGATATTTCGTTAATTAACCTAGCATTATCTAATCAGGCATGCTTTATTAATATATCAATCCTAACACGAACATAAGTTAGTCAATTGCCTAACATTGCATCAGATTAGAGACCAATTAGAAGGAATCCAAATGAAAGAAAATTATTTACACGCAAGTTATTATAATTATCAAATAATTCTAAAATCAAAATTTTAGATTATTATAGAATAATCTTGTTTAAAATGCGAAGAGACATATTCAGTTTACTAAAAATATAATAGTATAACTCGCACATTTTCAATACTTATCTAATTCTAAATTATTTTT
>JAKOGI010000545.1:410000-462500 GCA_029747015.1 Carnegiea gigantea | reverse complement strand
GCAACATTAACGAGTCGATTGCTACATCTTAACAAGTTCATGACTAGGAGATACCAAGACTGATGCTCTAAGGCGACGATTAGTGACCTTAGGGTTAACGTTGGTCTCTTTCAAAAGAGCAAGGGGTATGACTCTTCTAAATCCAAGAAGAACACAAGAAGCAACACTTCGAAGGATGACTCAGACTTCAAGGATCAAGATTCTGATGCTGAATGAACTAGTGAGTCTGCTCATGCCCATGTTACCAATATGGAAGAATACACTATAGGAAATGAACACAATTTACGGAATTTTGAAGTTAACTTTAAGCATCGTGGGCGCAAAAGATACAAGACCATTATTGTAAGTACCTCCAGACTGCCTCTTCGAGATAAGTTTTTTAATGACATACAAAGCTATTCAAACATGCCAACTAACCTTGAAGATATAGCTTCTTCTTCTTTTGTGTAGGGGCCTGTGAAATTTACCATACCAAGTTTTATTGCGTAACCCCCCCTTTTCTGCATATTAGTGAGTTTGACTTCGTAGAGGAGGCTTTGCCTGTTGTAGATGAGAAATTACTTGAGGAAGTCAATCTTGCAATCAAGTTGCCTATCCTCAAGGTAGGTTTTTACATTGGAAAAGACATAGCAGTTATAAAGAAGCTGACATCTCCAGAGGAAATCAAGAGGATCGGCCTTAAGAGGGACTGAAACTTTGCCAGTGTCACGAACCCATAGTAATTGCTCAGTCGAGGGACCAACCTCTCTTTAACTAGCACCAAAAGGAATATTCGCTACCGTTGGAAGAGCCACCAGCCATGAGGTCATGAATGGGAAACCTGTAGCTGCCCAAGCTACTTCTACAACTTCCTTCTATCTAGGACTTGCTTTATAAGATATATTGCTTGTGGCATAAGGCCTATAGGGTCCGGATATCTAACTGCATTAAGAGGTGCTTTGTTTAAGGATGTACTGAAAATATATAAGGGCGCCCTATAATATAACAAACCATTGAGCAACTCAAAAGAGATCCGTATCCCTGAAGAAGCAAGTAGAAGCCTACGTGAGTGGTGTATTTGCATACTCAGCACTGAAACAAGCGGCTTTGACACTTCATCATCCTGACGACTTAGGCAAAGAGAAATCTACTTGCATTGAGCAAGTCAACCAAGCACAATCTTATCTTACTACGATGAAAGGGAACTGATTCCATCAAGGAGAAGCATAAAGGTGCAACTCAAAAAGTAGCTGAGCTAGAAGAAGTGCTTCGTTTTGCTTGTGAGGAGGAACAACAACTTCAAGTGATGTTGAAGCCAAATCAACATTGGTGACCACCATCAAGAAACAACTTATTGGGAAGAATTAAGCTCTTGCTAACCTTGAAGTTGTACTATTTTTTTCACCAGGAGAAGTTGAGAAGTTGAAGGAACATGAGTGGGATGTCCTAAAGTTATAACTCTCATTCAACCTTGAGAACTAGATGAGCACTGTTTGATTAGGTTTCTTAGTCTATTTGTAGTTGCACTTGGATTACTCATGTTACTGAATTCTTGATATTCTTTATACAATGCCAACATTTTTGTCACTTCTTTATTTCCTCGTTGTGTTGTTCACTAAGCTACCTACACACTCAAAAGAACTTGCAATTTCTCAACGACATCAAGTCATTATGCACTTCAAAAAACGGCACTTCAATTATTTGTTTTGCCTTTGACATTTTATACTCTTACAAGCCATGAGTGAAACAAGATTTTTTTATTTTGTTTATTTAGTCGTTCATAGTTTTTACGCTTGTGGACCAAGAGTAGAACAAGATTTTTTTTTATTTAGTTGTTCACAGTTTATACTCTTGCAGGCCAAGAGTAGTATTTTTAAGTTTGAATGAATGAATGAATGAATTGGCAGTGTAGGCTCATGCTTAGGAGCTTATAAGCATCTTTACAAGGTATGTAGCATTTCAGGAACTTGTCGTTTATCGGTCCTACTCGAACTTCTTCTGTGTCAACTATCTTATAGGTACTATTTGAGTAGACTTCACGAACAATGTAAGGGCCTTCCCATTTAGGGGTGAACTTGCTCGCTATCCTGTGTGTCATGATGATTAGCCTTTTCACTGCGAGTAGTTAATCCTTAACTTGAAATGAGTGCCGTCGATCCTTTTTGTTCAATGCTTACGACAACTGCGCTTAATAACACTCCAGCTTTTGTTGCACGTGAAGCCTTTTCTCATCAAGAGACTCCAACTCAGCTAGGGATAGCTTATAGTTTTCATCCTCACTTAAGCGTTCTTGTATGGCGATGCGAAGTGATGGAAATTGAATTTCCAAAGGCAAGACATCTTCTCACATTGTTGCTGCTATTTGACTTTATCGTTAGTGTCACCGTTTTATCAGGGATGGCAAGGAGGCGGGTCGGGGATGGTGGAATATTCCCCCGTCCTTGCTCCAATTCATCCCTTCGGCCCCCGTCCTCGGCCCCACCCCCACTATCATGGATGATTTTGCCCCCCCATCCCAGCTCCCATCCCCGCCCCTGCTACCTTAATTTTTAAGTGATGGGGTTACATAAAATGCAAGCCTAATTAAGGCAAAAATTATGATTCCAATATCAAAATAAATAATAAGCCCTAAACAAAAAGAAATATTAAATCTAACTTGAGCCATTGAGATTGAAGAGTCAATGCTGAAGTTTTAACACTCAACCTAATGCTCAAAATGCAAAGCTAAAACTCAAGAATTACAACAACACTTAAAATTTCTAACCAAAGTCCTGAAGGTTCAAAGATAACAAGTAAAAACAGAAGTTCCAGGTGATCAAGTCCTCAAAGTCCAAGGAACATTACACAACCAAAGTTCACCACAATCAAAATACAAATCAAAGTTTCAATGATACAATACCAATTGTCCAAAGCAAAGTCCCTAAATAACAAGATATCCCTAAGCAATTTAATGCACCATATAGCAATCAAACTCTTCATTAACTTTAGCATCATAATATTGATCACAAGTATCATGGCAATAGATGGGGTCCTTATCTACAACATAAAAGATATGATAAAGTAATGAAATTATTAAATATCATAACATTTAAACATAAGGAAATCTAACTATATATGCTAAAAGTATAACAAAGAATTAAAAATATACCTCTGAAGCTAACTTGACTGTAGTCAAAAGCCAATCTCTACCACACATCAAAGCCTTTAAAGTCTTTGGATGGATACGATTGCGATGTGGACTAATAAACCTCCCATTCGTACTAAATACTGCCTCAGATGCTACTATGGAAACAGGAATGGGGTAGATATCTTTAGCAATCAAAGCTAAAATACGATACCTTGTAGCTGCATTCCAATGAACAAGATATCAAAATTATAAGTCCTTAGGGTAACCGACTCTTCTAAGTAAAAAGCTGCATTCCAATGAACCAAGATATCAAAATTATAAGTCCTTAGGGTAACCGGCTCTTCTAAGTAAAAATCTAACTCCGATTTTTGTGGTATTTGTGGATACTTTTCAATAGGTGTATAATACATTTCAATATGTCATCTTGTGCATAACCCACACCTCCACTAGAATCTGAAGCGCCAAAAGAGGTCTTAGTGGAATCATCATAAGCATTAGGAAGAAGAGCCTTCGAATGCTTATACTTTTCTTGATATTCATTAAACAGGGCATAACAAACATCCTTGATCATATCAACCTTTACATTTATATCAAAATCAAAAATACTCATACAACAACCTTCCATCATTTTCAACTTGAATCTGGGATCCAAAACACATGCAACTCCTAATATTCCATGAATGACATCCCAATATTTCAAAACTTTATCAAGAATCTTTTGAGCCATGGTTCTAATAACCACATCTGGATCATGTAGCCAATGACTCAAAGCTAGCCAAACTTGAAACACCTTAGGAAAGTAAATATTTGTAGTGGGGAAGCTAGTGACATAGAATGATTGAGTCACATCATAAAAGATTTGTAACCAACCACAAATATCTTTTGCCTTCTCCCATACCTCATCAGTAGAAAGAGATTTATAATTACTTTCCCTCTTAGCCAACTTAGGAAAAACTTCTCTATACAGTAGAGCTATCTGAAGCATCAAGAAAGTTGAATTTCATCTTGTCTTACAATCTAATTTTAATTTCTTTGAGTAAGGCACACTCAAGCTATCACAAACTTCTCTAAAAAGCTTCTTTCCTTTTAGGCGTTGCTCTCCAGTATACTACACTATCACAAACCTTTTCAATTGAGCTTTCAATCACCTCTAATCACTCATTAACAATGATATTAAGAATGTGTGCACAATAACGCATATGGAAGAACTTACCCCTTAAGGGAAGTCCCCTTAAATCAATCCAACTGATCTTTAAGGATGCCAATTATCGCATCATTGCAAGAACAATTGTCCACCGTAAGAGATGAAATTTTTCTATTGATGTTCCACTTTGAAAAACACTTTAAGAGCTCTTCATAAATGCTTTCAGCAGTATGAGGACAAGGCACATATGTAAACCTAAAAGAAAAACAAACCAAAAAATTTATGAAAAAATTACAAAGTTTTTCAAAAGTATATTAAAATTAAAAGCAAGAGAAAAATAAGACGATAACCTAAATATTTTATCCACATGTTGAAAAAAAAAATCGGTGAATTGTAATGAATGAGCTTAAAGTACAAAGAAAAATACCATGCCTCAAAATTCGATTTCATAACTTCCATGAGCTATCAATCCAATAAGCCGTTATGGCTATAAAACCATGCTTTTAATTTTGAGCGGTCCGCAAATCTATGGTAATGGCTACCTTGGTTTGAACACTTCCTATCGACTTCATGATTTTGCCTTTTTCAAAGTCAAACACTTTGAGAATTTCCTTCCTGAGTGCATTCCTTGATATCATGGTAAAAGAAGGTTGGAGAGCGTTTGAATATCTTCTAAACCTAACATGCTCTACTGTGGAAAGAGGATACTCATACATTATGATCATATGCGCAAGCTCCTTCCTTGCAAGCTCTTCATCAAATTCGTTAACAAAGAACTTGCGCTTTTTTATCACCTGAAGGCTCTACCTTCAACTTTTTTTGGGTAAAGTCACTTGCAATGTCCCTATGTCTTTTCATAGGGAAAATTGTATGATGATCATTCAAATGCTTAGTCCCATTCCTTGAGGCACCACCAAGTTTTTTATTACAATATTTACAAATAGCTTTTGGTACACCGCTAATAACCTCATAATCATAATGCTTCCAAATTTTAGATTTGAACCTCCTTTGCTTTCCTAATACTAATGTATTCTCCTCATCCTTGGTAGCATGTGGTGTTCCATATGAATCAATATTCATGTCGGTATTAGATGTTGAAGTCCGAGTTGGATTTGTGGTTCCTATGTTTTTATTTGTAGAACATGGAGATGGTCTACTTGGACCACTAGGTCCACTAGCCATAATGTGTGCATACATAAATAATTTACAAAAGAATCAATTGATGGAATTAAACAAGTCAACTTGGAAAGCAACTCATAATGATTAATGGTCATGGATTCACTAAAAGGTAGTATAAAATTAAGAAAGCGTAAGTTTTAGGAGGTCAAAAGGAACTTTAGGTAATTAAGCCAAAAATTCAACTCCCTAATAGGTGGTACATAAATAATAATTAAAAACAAAACCTTACATAAATATTAATCAACACAATCTCAACATTAGAAGAGCATAGTAAGGCAAAGATATTACTATTTTCCTTCCATAATTCGATCATCAGAGTATCAAATCTGCATTCACTTTCAATGACAACATCAACAAATTGTAGTGGACCAAAGGGACCATGTACAATTAACAAAACAAACTTATTTTACATAATTACAGTCTCTAATCTCATGCTTTATTTGACCAAGTATATATACTAAGCCTAAGCCATCTCATAAAAATAATAATTAAATAAAAAGCAAATCGAAAAAGGTCTTGAAGGCTGAAATCCATGATATCTATGGTAACACCACTAGCTATATAATCAGTGTAAAAGCCAACAACCCTGCAACGCCCATTCTTTGGTGAAAACAAAAAAATACCAAAGGTTGCAAATTCAAAGCAAGACGAACTTTTGTTTTGGTGAAAACTGAAAAATAACAAAGCTTAATATATACAATACCAAGTCTACTTGCAATGAAACATAAACAAAAAAAGAGAAAAATTAAGTCGAACAGTACTGAAATAGAAGAAGAGCAGAGTCGAAGTGTAGAACCGAATGGTTGCCAGTGATGAATAGGCGGAACAGTACCGAATGATGGCGGTGACAAGTCATGATGATCGACCTTCTCACAGTGAGCACTTGATCCCTAACCTGAAATGAGTGTTGTCGAACCCTTTTGGTGAATGCTAGCAACAAGCGCGCTTGATAACACTCCAACTTTTGTTGCACCTAAAGCCTTTTCTCATCAAGAGACTCCAACTCAGCTAGGCGTAGCTTATGGTTTTTATCCTCACTTAACCCTTCTTGTATGATGATACAAAGTGATGGAAATTGAATTTCCAAAGGCAAGGCAGCTTCTCACTGCAAGCACTTGACTTTTCTTCTCACATTTTTGCTGCTATTTGACCTTATCATTAGTGCCACCATTTGATATTACATGAATGTCTATAGCACTTCTGGAACCCCTTTTGTCACTAGAAGAGATGGCAACTAGCATTGTTTCTTTCAAAGCAGCCACTTCGTCGAAGAATCTCGCATTGGCAAAATAGGACTCAACCTTAGTAAATGGTTTAACATAACCATTTATTTTCTTTTTCTCATTGCGGTAGCACTTTAGGCATTGGTTCAAAGTTGATGCCACCACTCCATGCTCATGAAGCCAAGGTCATTCTAGTGATAACTTTTTTAACGTTTTTGAATCTATCATATAAAAAAAAAAATGTTGTGGATAGATTGCCTATTGTCAACTCAAGGCGGATCATGCCGATTGCATGTTGACCTTCCAAGTTGAAGCCTTGTATCATCATTCGACTCTTGGAAAGTTCATTGACGATGATCCCTAAGTCATTCATAGTAGACCTAGGCATAATGTTGATTGTTGAACCACCATCTACCAAGATGCCCTAAACGTTTTGGCTCGGATATAGCTAGTGACAAACAACAGATGGTTGTGAGGTTTAGACCTAAGCAATAGATCATCATCAGTAAATGACACAACCATCTTGCAAGTAGCGCATTTAGTTGTGAGCTTTGCAGGTTCCCTGATATCCTTCACCTTGTCAGCATATAAGTTTGCGTGGTGTAGGGCAATAACAATCTACTAGCGCATCTCTTCGGTTAGATGAAAAATTCGCTTCTGACTCGTGGACATTGGCAAAGATTCTAGGACAGTGAGGGCTTTGTCATCTATATGTGGAGAGGCTACTGTTTGGGCATCTACTTATTGATCTTCCTTATCAACATCATCTTTAAGTGGGAGCATGCAACCATACTGATTGCAGCCTTCTTAAAGAAGTCCATTGAATTCTTCCAGCATAATAGGGACAAGGATACATTGAACTTCATGCTTCTTACCAACATTGGACCTTTTCTTTCTCTTATAGCATCTAGGGTTCGTCTTTCTGCCTTGCCTCTTTCTTTGACAAGGCAGAGATGGTATGACTTGACTTTTGTTTTTTTGAGCCTCTTTCTAGTGACAAGAGTCCATCCTTCATCGTCTCCATAAAGGATGCCTGACATAGGGTTGACCTCCACAATTGTTGTAGGAACCATCAATGAAAGCATGACTAGTTCTAAACTTCCAAATTGTGCTATAACTAACTCTTCTCTTATAGAAAGAGCTAAGTCAAGTCGTCCCTTGAAGGCTTGTTAGGGAGCTCTTTGTTGCTGCAAAGATGGACTATGTTCATACCACATTGTCGTGTGGTTGGTTTTAGCAACCTCATCCAAGTCTAGGATGATTGTTCCATCCTTAGCCAATCGCATAATATGCTCCTTGAGCATAATGCACTTTTTAAGAGGGTGACTGATGACCCTGTGATACCGACAATACTTCGGTTCATTAGCCTCTCGTACTTCTTTAGGGCATTTTGATGGAGGTAACTCAATAACACATTTTTCTAGAAAATCATCCAACATTCATGACAAATCTAATTTAGGGAATGTGTACTTCTTTGCTTGAAACTCCTTCAGTGTATGACGCTTCTTCCTAGCATCTCTCATTGGTGAGCAATGTTTTTCCTCTACTCTAGGTTTTCCTGAAATTTGAATTGGTTTGCCTGTAGAAACTGACATGGATTTTTTGGTTGAGCTCTGGGAGGACTTAGAACTTTTCTTAAAGTCACCCTTGTCCTTCCTTGTTTTGGAGGCAAAGGAAGCTTTGCTATAAAAATTAGCTATCGTCATTTACATGTTATGCGCCTTAGTAGCTAGTGCTTGAAAAGTCCCGAGTTTGCTCATTTGCAGGATGTAAAGCAAGTCCCACTCCATGCCTTGAGTGCACATCTCCACCCCAGAAGCATAAGATAAACGATCCTTACAATCGAGGTTGAGTTCACGATAGTAGTTGATGTAGTCAAGAATAGGTACAACCTTCCACTATTTAGTATTTGTCAACTCAGTCATATTAACAGTGTGTTGGGTGCTATAGAACCTATTAAGAAACTCTTACTCCATATGCTCGCAACTGTCAATAGACTCAGGTTGCAAGTCGATGTACCAATCGAACACAATACTTTTCAAAGTCTAGACAAATTGTTTCATCGGTAAGTCGTTGCCAGTACTGGTGTTATTGCACGTCTTGATAAAGTGTGCAACATGTTGTTTTGGGCTACTTTTTCCATCGAGTTGGTTGAATTTGGGAGGCTGGTACCTATAGAGCATACAGAGAGCATCGATCCCCTTTGTGTAGGATTTGGTGTAAAAATGACTCTTTTGTGAGCCAATCCCAAGCTGAGTTTTGACAGCATTTACAATCAGCTCTTAGATTTGTTCAACAGTCATTAAACTTAAAGATGAGTCATTTTGCGATTTTCTTCCCTTCTTCGACCCGCCTTCATTCCTAGAAGCTTCAATTTGATTTGACCCTTTTTCATCTTCCTCGTTGCTTGTAGCTATGTTGGACGATGCACACAGCCTTTTTTCCACTTTTTTTAGTAACTTAGCAATTTACTCCTCTTGGCACTTGACGGTGCATCTTTCTCTACACTCTCCTTAGAGAGTCTTTCCAGCGTAGCCTTCACGATAGCTGACTCTTCTTCAAAGTTAACATCTCCTATCATTATCACAGGCATGATGACAGTATGGGATGATTTGGTTTTGGATTGTGAAAAGACTGCTTTCCTTTATGATGGCGCAAGGGAATCGTTGTTGTAATAATCTTCCACTTCTAAAATTGGAGATTGAGGCTTCATCTTCAATTCTAGAATAGATTCACCCTTGATCGAGTCAATAGATGAAGTTTTATCGACTTCGTGGTGCACAGTGAAGTTAGTATTGTTGCATGACTCCGAAGATACAACCGCAACGATTCTTTTTGTGACGGCAGTTGCTGCAGCTTTCATCATGCTTCCTATTACCATTCAAGTGTTCCACTTACTAGAGATGGTGTCAAAGTTGGTGGATTGTTGATGCAAAGATCTAGACTTTTTATTCAAAGGTGCAGAGGCAGCACTTCTTCTGGTCATATCTTTCTTGCAAAGAGGTGATTGAAAGTTTAGGTTTCAAGAGAATGAGATGAGAGGCAGAGGTCTCCCATCAGGCATGCTAGAAATTTGTAACCACAAATTTCAAGTCTAAATAAAATTAAGACAAGAAATATGGAAAAAAAATTAATTTTGTATTAAAATCAAAGAATGGGTACAATCTCTGTATATTTGTTACAAAACAACAATTGTAACTCTTATTATTCAATCTCTTATTTATAACATGACAAGGGCTGGAATAATTTGAATTCCAATCAAGTGCATAATTCAATTTCTAGAGTAAACGGAACGTTTTGATGTGCTTGTTGTTTACTTCTAGAGAGTCTTCGCCAAGAGAATTTATATTCCTTAAGTGAGGGAGGTTGAGCTATATTTATAGGGAGGAGTCCCCTCTCCTCTACAGTTTATGGATTAATAGTCTTCTTGGATTGACGGATAGGCCTTGAAGTTGGACCGATGACTTGGGAATCTACTTAAGTTGATGACTTGGTAGTCCACTGGGCCGCCGACTTGATAATGTTACTGGACCGTTGACTTGAGACTTTATTGGGCCATTGACTTTGTAGCATTTGGACCTAAATAATTAAATCAATTAATTAGATTAATCCAAAACTAATTCACTCAAATTATTTTGGGACCTGACACATATTTAATTTTTAGTACCTGCAGTTTAATCAAAAAGAAAAATAGCCAAGAAATGATCGTCCTTGCTCATTGACAACAAAATATTTTCTTTCCTTGACCAGAAGAAATCATTTATTTATTTATTTATTAATAAGTTTTCTGAATAGCGCTAGTCCTAGAGATCATAGGTTCACTGAATCAGGAAAGAGGAAGGCCTCCAATAATGCATCTTACCGCTTCAAAAAAGGGTTTTCTTTAGTTTTGTATAATTATGTTTAATTTTCTAGCCACATGTGAATTAAAGAAATCTGTCTTTTTTTTAATGAAGAAATCGACACGAATTTTGAGCAGTTTAGGTCCATGCGATCCATCCACGAAAGCGTAGCTAAGTTGACTCCTTGTATTTGGAAGACAGGAAGGCGATATATTTCAATATCTCAATTTAAATTTTTTTTTTAAGTTATTAGAATATCAACAACCCCACTTCTCACCAAAAATTATAAAATAAATAAAGCGAAAAACTCTCACATGATAAGGTTGATCTGTTATAACTTCAATTGCAAGTTTGTCCAGGCTTCCTTTGGAGATTTGTATAGTGATAAGAATTTCGTTCATAATTTGGTTTGAGATGTTTAAATTGTAGGAGAAACAAAAGTGTACGATACGCTTGTTTTAATTGTACGCTGTTTTTCATTTGACTACTTTATATTTAGGTGGTTTAGAATTGTGCTTCAGTTATTGATTTCAAATGATTGTAAGATAACATGGAAGTAAATACTAATTTTCATCCCTTCTTTGTTTGAGATGTTTAAATTGTAGGAGAAAGGAAAGTGCACGATACGCATGTTACAAATTCTTATCGTTAAAAGGCAAGTACAAGAAATTTAGACATCTCTTCTTGATTTTAGTCATTATATACATGAAAGTAAATACTAATTTTCATGGCTCATGAATCAATATTAAAAAATTATATAATTTTATTAAACTTATTTTGAATAAAACATAAAATGAGTCATTTTTTAATGATTTGAAACAAAGGATCACATCGTTAAATTGCAGGAGAAATATAATGACACTAATCATTAAATTGTAGGAGAAATATAATAACACTATTCAATAACTCATTTTCATCTTCCTTAACAAGGGCTATAACAAAACCGAGTTAGCTCGCCGAATCCTGGGATTCGGCTTGGTCAAAGCTCGACTGGAGCTCGGGTCAAACCAAACTCGAGCCGAGCCCAAACCGGATCGAACGCAAACCGAGCCGAGCCGAGCCTAGCAAGGCTCAACTCGTCTCAACTTGATTTGGTTCGGTTTAGCTTAATTAGTTCATTTTTTTATTATATGCTTGTATTGAAAGTATGAAATAACCTTTCGAATCATCAAATTTTTATTCCAATCCTTATTTTTCGAATCCAATGTAAAAATATAGAATGCCGAACCGAGCCGAGCCGAGTTTTGAACCAAGTAATGTGCATCTGGGCCTAAACTTTTCAGGCTCGACGAGCTTCAAAATAAGCCGAACCGAGCTTTTAACCAACCGAGCGGAGCCTAAGCCTGGATTAAAACAGCATGTATAATTTATAGAAGACAGGGAACATTTTGTGACTTGGTCCAATTTACATTAAAAAGAATTAATTGATGGGAAGGAAACCCATGACCATAATATTTTCACATACAGCTACACTATAAAAATTAAAAGGACAAGCTCTGCACGTGACTTAAGAGTAAATTATAAAGCTCAATAACTTGGTCGGCAACAAATTGCCAATAGATGTCTTGATTTGTCACAAAAAATAGAACAAATATGCACTTCTTTATTTTGTGGAAACTGATCTTAATGGTTGCCGAGAACGAATTGGAGAATACATAGGCTGTGGAATCAATCATGTTAGGAAAGTTGACTCAAGCCTTTAACTCTTATAGAATTGATTTTTGTAGAAAATACAATTGGAGGATGTCTTAATTTTGCAAGGTAAAAGAACAGGGAGCAGAAGGATTCTTGTTGTGGGAGGCAAGGGGGATAAGACAATTGATAAAATTGAGTTCAATAAATCATGTGTCTCTTACATGTAGTAAGTGAAAGTACTCTTCGACTATTTAATTTTTATGATCAAAAACAAAATATTGTTGGTATATATAGCCATTTTTCAATGTGAAGAATCTGTATAGCCGACAGCTTTAATTTAAAGGATTTTTATGACCTTTAGTGGTTGTTTTTCTGGTTTTAAAAGTTAGGGGAAACAAAAATAATAGAACACATAGGCCTTAAAAGGGGGGGGGGGGGGTTTTTTTTTAATGCATACATTATTCTCATGAAAGTAGGACCTACAATTGGCATTGTTGCTATTGTTATTGTTGTATGCATAGGCCCTTCAAGTTGGACAAAAATATAGATTGTATGGCGATTATAGTTCCACAACTTATATGTGGTATATGCCTCATTATTTCTTTACAATCTGTGTTCAAACCTCATCCGAGTAGCATGTGAGTATTGGTGTCCAGAAACGAACACCTTGCATACAAAGGAGAGTGAGGTGTCCATATCAATCTTTGATATTCACAATTTCCTCGTGCTACCACTTTCAGGGCGTCTTTATGATGAAGTTTTGCTTACCCAACGACAACTAACAAATAAGCTTCCCCTAAGTTGCACTTATCTATTCACTGCTTACCACAAACTTATGCAAGGTTGCAAGGGCAAGTCGACCATAGAGCAATGGATTGTCCTCTAGTTTTGAGGTCCTAGCAAATGCCATGTTTATAAGAAATCTGATTAGGGAAATCGGAATCCTCACCTAGGTTAACTGTCCTCTATCAACAATGCAGGAGTCCATCGGTGGGATGATTTTCTAGTCATTTTAGATGAGTTGGGAGTGACTAAAGGCCAACATACCGAGACTTTTCTTGAGCACTAACTGCTTTGACCTCTTCCTCAAGTTCTTCATCAAGGGGTGCATCAACCCACCGGTTGCAAATAGGGACACTTATGCCCAAATGCCAAAGTGCCTATAAGATTTATAAGTCTGTCAGCCATCTTGTTGGAACTCCTAGGAACATGCTATAACTTGATGACTTCAAACTTATCAAGCCATCGTAAGGCATTCTTGTGGTATGACATGAGGTCATCCTTTTTGACTTCAGATTCCTCGAGAAGCTACATGATGACCAATTGCAGATCACCTTAGATGTCAAGATCTTTGATTCCCATCCATGGCCATTTGAAAGCCTAAAATCAATGCCTAATATTTGGCCACATTTTAGAACATAACTGAGTTAGCATGAATGAATAAGTGAGGACATGTTTTTCTCGAGAAATAACAACTACTCTTGCACTAGCACCATCATGTCTTGCGGCTCCATTAAAGTATATTTTTGATAAAGCCGCAAGCGCACAGTGGCGTTCTAGTAAATCAAGGTCGATCCCACAAAGATTAGGTTCATCTACTGGGTTATAGTCCCTTAAGATAGACTAAGCGAACCCAAGTTTGAGATTGAAATGGTAATAATAAACTATCTAATGTGATGGATAAAAATCAAGGAATTAAACAAATTAAACAATTTCCCAATCCAAAATATCAAATAGACACTTTTTCCTCTAATGGTTGTTTTAAAACCGATAATCGAAGTTTCACAATCCTCTTTCAAGGTGAAGTGAGATACCTAAATTTAATCAATTATCATTTCTCAAGGGCTTTCAATTTTTTTAGGTTCATGATGCATGCGATTATCAAATCAATGGTTTCTCAATCGGTGTGACTTTCTCAAAACTCCACACAATCAAGTCAAATTCTAGGATTTCGGTATTAGATTTCACCTTTTAGTTCATTACCCTATACCCACAACACGCAAGAAAATGATCAAGTTTCTCACAGGGCAATAAGCATCTACGATTCGATAAAATAATCTAACAAATTCAAAAGCACCGCAGTTAACAATGCAAGATTGGGAAATAAACCAGAATTTGCATAAATCCAAGATCAAAACTACAAATCTAAATCAAAATTGCAAAACATGAGTTCTAAAATAAGGGGAGAAAAGAAAGGAAGAGAGAAAAATTGCCCAGCCAAAAATCGTGCTTGAATCTGTCGATCGCAAACCCGACATGAAATCCTTGCAAGATCTCACTTCGATCCTCTTTCTCTCCCTCTATCTAATCTAACCTAATCTCTAATGGTGGATGAGGTGATGGGTGATGGAATGGGATGTTGAATGTCTTCTTTCAGCTGAAAAATAGCCCTTTTAATAGCAAATGGAGCATCCTTGGTGACTCAATGAAGGAAGATGAAGAGATTAGCAGTTAAAGGCTCATGACGGACATGGCAGCCACTACTAGTAGACCGTGGTGCTTGCTAGATCTGAAATCTTCTACTCTTCTCTTGCTCCATGGGCATGGCAACTCAGGGGCATCCATGAGGGGTCAACATACACTCAAATGAGGGTTAAATGTCAGGTCAAAATGGTCCAAATTCCTACAAATATCATCAAAGAACCATACCCAAGTATAAAACAAGAATAGAAGCATAAATTACGGCATAAAGCTCATATATTCTCGAAAAAGTGCTACAAAACATCCTAAAAATTATGTATGTAAAAGCACTTATCAAATTCCCCCATGCTTGAATGGTTGCTTGTCCTCAAGCAAACACTAGATAAAATTGACAAGGGGAGATGCATCTAGAACTTAGAACATGACAACCTTCTTAAAGTAGGTAAGTTATGTATTATCACAAGTAAGAATATCAATTAACGGCAACCCTAAATAGTGCGCAAAACATTTCAAAATCAGAAGAAGGTGAATGTTTTTAAAGAAGTACATGACTACAAGCTCGACATCAAACTTGATCACCCAAAGCACCACAAAGCACATTGTGCAAACACATAGAATTGATTAGAGTCAAATGGACCGGTAGAGCCTAACTTTTAAGAAATGTGGATCACTCCCACTCATTTGTTTAAAATATAGCATAGGTTCACTCAAGGCTCATTCCGAAGATGCAATCTATTATATACTTGACAAGACTCTCAAATTCTCCACCACTAGAATGTAATGTGGACAAGACAATCAACAGGAGTATAGTTGGGTTGTAATGTGGGCTAGAAGGGTTCAGGGAAAGGAATGGACAAATGAATTTAGGACAATATGCAGGTATTTAACCAAGTGACCAGGGAGCAACCAATCAAAACACCAATTAACCAATAAGTTCAACAACACTCCAAACCTCAAAATACAATGAACATACCCCAAATGATGCATATAGGAAATGCGTTGACAAGCAGGAATGCAAGCTATGTACGTATCCAATGCCAATCAACTTAATCATTTTTTTCTGGTTTTTTTCTGTTTTTGTTTTTTTTTTTTCCTTCAACATAACTTTTTCCTTTTTTCTCTTTTTGTTTTTTTATTTTTTTGTTTTATTTTTTAGGGGGGAAATGAAACAAAAATTGTAATTATTGAAAGGTATAGGATCACTAACTATCAACTCACAACCGAATATATATATATATACACACACAACCCAAACTAGAGGGAACTAAATCAAATGCTCAATGATATCAATCCCTCAATAAACCAACATACCAAAGCCACCTTAAGCTCAATTATCCCTAAAATCATGCACTGCATAGATGAAGTATTGCTCTATAGACTTGGCTTAAAGGTTAGGAACATGTGTTTGGTCAAGGGCTAACATGAAGGGATCATAACAAAAATGGATATAAGCTCAAAGGGGCTAGCAAAGGGAAAAAACATGTAATACAAGGGGAAGGCTATTTGGCTATATGGCTAAAATGATTAAAGAAAGAAATGTCTCTATCATATCATCAACTATACACATGCTAATGTGGTTTTGAACAAGAGTCTAGGCAATTTCTAGAGATGCAATATGCAAGAGTCACACACATGAAAGAAACATAAGACTAAATGTAATGAATTAGTCTAAATAAGGCTCAAAATCTCACGGCATGTCTACCAAAGTCTCAATTAGCTCATAAAATGACTCCATGTACAAACATTACTGCTAAGGACTCTAGGGGTTAACATAGTTCTCAATCAAGACAAGGGTCAAAATAATAAATATTTACAAAACCTTCATAAATTTTTAGCACCAAAAGGGATTACACATCAAAAGTTACTCAAGCTTATAAAAGCTATTTTGCCTAACAAAAACATCATAGGAGGTTATCTCAAATCAATCCATACCATTCCTATATGCAAAATCCTATATACAAACCCAAATGCAACTAAATGCAGCACACTACTGCAACTAAATGCAGCACACTACTGCAACTAAAAGAAACCTAAAACTATATGCTCGAACAATTATGCAAACTAATAACCAAAATGAAAAAAACATGAAGCTACCCTTCCCCTATGCTTAGATAAAGCATTATTATTTAAAAGAAAGAATGAAAGATAAGGGAAGTGGAAAACAAAAGAGAAAAATCTCACCAACTTAGGTGCTGGATGCACCTAAGCTAAGGCCTCCATGCAAACGGGCCAAATGGACCATCAACCACTCCATCATAACTTCAAGACTTTGCTCATTAAATCAGATGTAGTCAACAAGCGTAGGAGCTTATCAAACTCCGGAGACCACAATTTAGAAAATACAAGGAACAAGGCAATAACCAAAATTACACCAAAGAGATTAAGTATCCTCTTAACCTCATCAAAGTTCGTAGAAAAATCATAAGAAGGATTAATGAATGTAGTCCACATGATTTTCTTAAGTAAATCTCCTAGGCATATACAATAAGGGTCAATGAAGGGATCATACCCTCTAAAGTAACCTAGGGGCACACAATCATCAATATTCCCACCAAGCATACTAAACAGGTTATCTTCAAAGCCCAAATCAATATTAGTATCATAAATCATAGGATTACCAATGGGCTCAACAATGTAATACTCAGGGGAAGGAGACGGTAATGAATAAATAGATGAAACATGGGAATGATCAATGGGATTGGGGGAAATAATATTATTAAAATCAAGGCTCGAAAAGTCCTTATGCACAAGCACATTACGTAACCCCTGCACAGGAGTCTCAACTAGATCATATACCTCCTCTAAAGTATTTTCTGACTCAAAACATACATCAACAACACTAAGCCTAGCAACTCTCCCAAAAGGCTCACCCACCTCAAATCCCGTGCAATGAGCTAATGAAAAGGACGAATCAGGTAAGGTCAGGACAACATCAGTATTTTCCCAGGGTGATATAATATCAGGTTGGGCATAGCAGGCATAATAAAGACATGATTTAGTTTCATGGCTAGAAGATTTACACAAGTCACACCAAAAAGGGGCATAATAAGATCTAGCATAGAACGCACAAGGATCAGAATATGAATATCTAGAAACACGACTAGCCTTCTCAAATTCAAATGAATCCTAAGCAATCTATTCAAGCAAATACCATGCCTCATCAATATTTCCACCATAAAATCCCAATACTCTAAAAGAGTATGGGTTTTACTATTCACATCCTCATCAATAATGTCTAAAATTTTCTATTTACCTATACAATAACCACATTGAGTAAGAAAGATATTTAATCGCTTAAAATACCTCCAAAATAACTCATGCTCAAATTGGCAAAGAAAAATAAAATGCTTAATCAAACCTATTAAGGAAAACCCAATATCCAATACTAGTCCCTAGCAATGGCGCTAAAAACTTGATAGGGTCGCAAGCACACGGTGGCGTTGTAGCAAATCAAGATCGATCCCACAGAGACTAGATCGATCTATTAGGTTATAATCCCTCAAGATAAGCCAAGCGAACCCAAGTTTGAGATTGAACTGTTAATAATAAACTATCTAATGTAATAGATAAAAATAAAGAAATTAAATAAATCAAGATATTCCCGAATCCAAAATATCAAACAGACACTTTTTCCACTAATGGTTGTTTCAAAACCGATAATCAAAGTTTCACAACCCTCTTTTAAGGTGAAGCGAAATACTTAAATCTATTACCATTTCTTAAGGGCTCTCAATTTGTTTAGGCTCATTATGCATGCGATTATCAAATCAATGGTTTCTCAATCGGTGTGACTTTCTCAAAATTCCGCACAATCAAGTCAAATCGTAGTACTCTGGTATTATATTTCACCTTTCAGTTCATCACTCAATACCCACAACATGCAAGAAAGTGATCAAGTTTCTCACAAGGCAATAAGCATCTGCGATTCGATAAAATAATCTAACATATTCAAAAGCACCAAAGTTAACAATGCAAGATTGAGAAATAAACTAGAATTTACATAAATCCAAGATCAAAACTACAAGTCTAAATCAAAAATGCAAAACATGAATTCTAACATAAGGCGAGAAAAGAAAGGAAGAGAGAAGAATTGCCCAGCCAAAAATCGTGCATGAATTTGTCAATCACAAACCCAACATGGAATCCTTGCAAGATCTCACTTTAATCCTCTTTCTCTCCCTCTAGCTAATCTAAACTAATCCCTAATGGTGGATGAGGTGATGGGTGATGGAAGGGGATGTTGAATGTCTTCTTTCAGCCCAAAATAGCCATTTTAAATAGCAAATAGAGCATCCTCAACCGCACAACAAAGGAAGATGAAGAGATTAGTAGTTACATGCTCACCACAGGCATGGCGGGCACCACTGACAGGTCGTGGTGTTTGCTGGATCCAAAATCTTATACTCTTCTCTTGCTCCACAGGCATGCATGGCAACTCAGGGACATCCGTGAGAGGTCAACATACACTCAAATGATGGTCAAATGCCAAGCTAAAATGGTCCAAATTCCTGCAAATATCATCAAAGAACCATACTAAAGCATAAAATGAGAATAGAAGTATAAATTATAACACAAAACTCGTATATTCCCGAAAAAGTGCTACAAAATATCCTAAAATTGGTGTATATAAAAGCACTTATCAATTTCCTAAGGTGGGAGGATATCAACCTAAGGTGGGAGGATATCAACAAAGAACTCACCTTCAGCAAGAAGTCATCATTTAGCTCCCAAGCATCAGAGATAGGGTGATCTACCAAGGAATTCACCAATTCTTGTCCTTTAACGACCTTTTATGGCACATATACTTGATGGGTCAACTTTAGAAATCACTTGCACTATATGAACTTGCATATAATGCCTTAATTTTTGAATGGCGAACATAAGAGCCAAACACATTTTTTTAATCGGTGAGTAATTCAGTTAAGCCCTAATCAATGTGTGACTTAAGTAATATAGATCTCTTTCTTTGTCTTTCTTATTTTCTTGGCCACATAATGCGCCCAAGGACCTTTCTTGAGCTGTAAAATGTAGTACAAGAGATTTTACTAGGATTGTTGCCCCCAAAACTGAGAGATTTGACAAGTACTTCTTGATACTATTGAAGGCATGTTGGAATGACTGGTCCCATTCGAATTGTGAACCCTTCTTCATGAGGTGGTGGAATGGATGGCAACAACTAGACAGGTTGAATATGAATCTTCTAATGTAAGCCAAACAACCTTGAAGAATCCGTATCTCTTTGAGATTTTTCGGTGTAAGCATCTCTTGGATTGCCTTTATTTTGACCTGGTCAATCTTAATGTCTCTATGTCAAACTATAAATCCTAGGAACTTCCCTGGAGTAACACCAAATGCACACTTAAGTGGATTCATCTTTAGTTGACAGCTCCCTCAGCTTGTCAACTATTTTATACAACATGTCATCGAAGATAGTTTGCATTGCTCTTTAGTATGCTGCTCCAGCATTCTTTAAACCAAAGGGCATTACCTTATAACAGAACATGCCCCTGGGTGTGCGAAAAGTCGTGACTTCTTGGTCTTCTGGTGCCATTTGGATTTGATTGTACCCTACAGAACAATCTATAAAGGACAAGGATTAGTGTCCTATGGTTGAATCAATCATGAGTTCAGTGCCAAGCAACAGAAGTCATCTTTTGGGCAAGCATTGATAAGATGCCGATAGTTACGCGTTCTTCTTTCTTATGGGGACAACGTTTGCAATCTAGGTCAAGTATTTTACCCTGCGAATGAATCATGTCTCTATGAGTTTGTTAACCTCTTTTTCGATGTTGGGTACTAACTCAAGACAAAAACATCATTGAGGCTGCTTTTTGGGTGAAACCCCCCTCCTAAGAGACAAGCAATGGACTGCGACTTTGGGTTCAAGCCCTAGCATTTCCTTATAACTCCATGCAAACATGTTATTGTACTCCGAAAGGAGATTGAAGCACTCATTTTCTTCCTCAAGTGTGAGCAATAAACTTACATAGATGGGGTAAGATTCTTCGACAGTTTCGAGATTCGATTCCTTTAAATCCTTGATTGTAGCTTGCCCTTTGTCTTCAAGAGTTTCAAGAGTCTCTGCAAGTTCTATTTATAACTCTGAGTCTTAACATTCTTGTGATGTGATATGATTAGAAAAAGTCACTTCTTCTTGCTCATCTCCTTTGTTAGTGTCAGAATTACCTTGCCAAACAGTAAAGACCACAATACGCCTTTTGCACCCTTCGTGAACCATCTGTCATCACATTAAGGGTTGAAAACCGCTTAATGTGAGAAGGAAAAGAACTTTGTACTTCGTTTCTGTCACTAAGTCGATTGAATATCGAATCCCTTTGTTCTTAGGGTGGTGGATTCAATGATTCCCTTCCTTTCATGATTCTATTGAACATCGAATGCTTTGGTTGCACATCACTCTTTACTCTCTAGAATGCAGAAGGCTTAGGATTTTGACTTCACCTAATTGTAGTCAAGAAGGATGGACATTTCCCTGAGGTGGATTGTTGTAACCTATCAAATACAGAAAGCTTTACAGGAGCTTGAACATTTTCATCCTCACTCTCATCTATTCTTCAGTGGAGATGTGTTGAACCACATGCTGCCTGCTTCTGCGTTGCCTTAATATATTGATTGGCTAGGATGGTGTATAACCAAGACCTAATTTTGAGACTTCTATTTGGTTTCCTAGTTCTTGAATCTTCTTTTGCGCTTTGTTGAGGGCGTAGGTTGCCACCTCCACTACTTTCTCTAACATAGCATGATTATTAAAATCATAACCTACCTTCTCTATAAGCTTATATGCATTTGGGTTGAATTCCTCCTTCATTTGCACATTTGGCAAGTTCTCCTCTTCGTCTAACAAGATCTTAGAACAGGAGACAAACCCAGACAAATGGGGTCTGCTCACCTTTAGATGGTATATGTTTCGCATTGGCAATGTGACACTTTCTTTGAGAGTGCTCGGGCTAGCCCCGCTATCCTTTTTGGTAGCCTTGTCCCCAGCGTTTTCACTTGTACACCCACTGAATGATGTTTCCCCCTTATTAAAGGAGCTTTGGGAATATATCTTAAGACCGGTGGCATGTGATTGGTGGAAACCACCACTTTCTTAGCAACTTGTTTACCAAGTTAGGTTATAGTCTCTTATTGAATGTCCCCCCTTACAATACTATTGTTGTTTTATGCCATCATGCCTCAGTACCACTTGGAAATTCTTTACATCCCTCAGCTCATCCCTACCTTTGGAGGAAGTTATTAAGGGAATAGTCTCCTTAGGTGCAGTGGCGTCTTCAAAAAAAAATTAGAATCGGTAAAATGCAATTTTGCCTTTGTAAATGGCCTGACATTACTGTTGATCTTCTTCTCGCCACCATGGTAATACTTTAGATATTAATGAAGGGTAGAAGCTACTATTACATGCTTATGGAGCCATGGGCGTCCAAGTAATAATTTGTATGAAGTTTTAGAGTCAATTACATTGAAGATTGAAGATTTTGATAGATCTCCTATTGTTATCTCTAGGCGAGTCATGTCGATTACATGTTGACTTTCCAGGATAAACCCTTAAATTACAATTCAGCTATTAGAAAACTTTTCCACAGTGATTCTCAGTTCATTCATTGCAGACTCATGCATGATGTTAATAGCTGAAACTCTGTCCACCAAGATGCAAGATGTGCTTGACTTTTTGGTCCCTGATATAACCAGTTACAAATAAAGGATGATATGATTGTGAGGTTTAGAGTCTAGCAACAAGTCATCATTAGTGAAAGTGATAGTTATGTTGCAAGTGCCATATTGGACAAGGCCTTTGGAGGATTCTCCAACATATTAGGCTTTATCAGCATAAAGCTATGGGTGGTGAAGGTCAGCAGCAACACACTGACGCATATCTTTTGGTAAGAAAAAGATTTGCCTCCAACCTATACTGGTAAGGCCTCTAAGACAGTCAGAGTTTTATCATCCCCTTTTAGAGAATCTTCCTGCTTATCTTCTTCTCCATCTTCTTCACCTTCAAGCTCATTACATGAGGTCATGCTAATAGTAACTCTATTAAAAAAGCCCACTGGGAAGAACTCTTCTAATGTGACAGGAATGAGCGGCTCCTGCTCAAGTAGGTCTACAGGTTGAATGTCCTACTTCTTGTTTGTTTTCGAGCTCCTTCTGTCTCTTACATGTTGAAGTTTCTCCATACTCCCTTGTCTCTTCCTGCAGCATAAGGACAGTTGTTGGTCCCTCTTTTGGTTCTCGGACCTTCATCGAGTTACAAGAGTCCACCCCTCTTTATCATTCTCTTGGTATCGACTGTGGATTTGATTTCTAGAAGAGGTTCTTATACCATCAATGGTGCAACAACTGTCTCTAAACCATTGGCTTCAATGGTGTAATTTTCTAAAGAGTGACTGATGATTTTGTGATAACGATATTAATTCAGGTCATCTGTCCTTCCAGCCTCTTTTAGCCACTTTGGTTCAAGGAGTTCAATGATCTTGTTTTCAAGTAAGTCATCCAATATTCCCGACAAGTTTGAATCAGGGAACGGGTACTTCTTCTCTTGAAGGTCCTTCAATGTAGGGTGCTTCTTTGTTGTCTCTTTAGAGAATAAAGCCTTCTTCCTTCTGACCTAGACTTCTCTGAAATCCTTATAGGCTCTTCAGTGGAAACAATCATAGTTTTCTTTGTTGAGGCTTTTGGAGCCTTAGAACTCTTTCTGGAATCGTCTTTCTCCTTCTTGAACTCATATAAAGAAGACAACTTGCTGTAACAGTTTGCTTTCGTAATTTTCATGTCAAGTACCTTTGCAACCAGCTTTTGAAAGGTATTAGGCTTGCTCATCTACAAAGCATAAAGCAAGTCCGACTTCATACCCTGAGCGCACATTTCCACAACAGAGGCTTCATACAAGCGATCTTTGCACTCAAGGCTGAGAGATCTCTAGTGAATCAAGGACTCGTTCATCCTTCTACTATTTAGTATTTGTCAATTCTATCATCCTAGCAGTGCACTTACTGTAGAATCTGTTAAAGAATTCATATTCCATTTGTTCCTAGTTGTTAATGAATTTGGGGTCCAAGTCCATATACCAATTGAAAGTGATCCCTTTAAGAGATCAAATAAACTGCTTCACCAACCTAACTCCCTCTATGCCAGCATTGCTACACGTCTCAATGAAGTGAGCGGTATGCTGTTTGGGATTGCCCTTATCATCAAATTGGTTGAATTTAACAGGTTAGAAGCTGTTGGGCATATGAAGGACATCGATCCTTTTCATATAAGGCTTTGTGTCCAAATGCTTGAGCCTTAACACCATTCATAATTAGGCTTTAATCTATTCAAAACACATTGAGCCCAATGAGGATCCCTTTTTTTTTATGTGTTCATCATCAGAGTCTTCGCTACGATTAGACTCTTTGTCAGACCCTTCACCATCCGAGCCTTTGCTAGAGGATTCGAATGGTTGTTTTTCTAACTTCTTCATTAGATGAGCAATCTGCTCACTTTGACGCTTGATTTAGGCGTCTTTCTCTAGGCTTTCCTTAGTAAGCTTCTCTAACGTTGCCTTCATGCTCGCGAGTTATTCTTCTATGTTGGTCACCTCTGTCATCACGGCTAGTATGATGATAGAATTAGAGGACTTGGCCTTCGATTGAGCAAATGTCTCATTTGGAGATGCCGATGAGGAGTCACTGCTAGTATAGTCGTGATCTTCTACATCGAAAAGTTGGAGGGGGAGGTTGGCATGAGCTTGGGGCCCATCCATCCCCTGATGTTTGTTACATTTTGAAGCCAGCAACAAATCTTTGCGTCAAAGAATGCAAAATGATTTTGTTGACTCATTGAATAGTCTTGAATGAGAGTAGACCGTACATGTTTGATATTCTTGAATAGTCTTGAATGAATTTGATTTTGAGAGAAGGCCTAAGAGGCTTAATCTGAATCAAGATATGAGCTTGATCTCTAAGAGTAGACGGTATATGTTTACAATGTTTGTTGTTTTCTTCCAAAGAAAATTTTTGAGCTCTTGTGAGTTCTTTTTGAATGCAGACCTCTTAAATAAGGGGGGATAACTCCATATTTGTAAAGGAGATAAGGCTAGGGTTAGCCTCAATTAAGGATAATTATCTTTTCATTTTTAAGGGAATAAATAATTACATATTTTTTTGCATCATTTGTGATACATGGCACCTTTTAACTGGCCAAAATGTACTCACATTAAATTTTTTTAATGAACAATCATAATTAATTTGACACATGGCAGGTTATTAATGGCCAATATAAAAATACTTAATTCTCCACGTGGCAGCTTTTGATTGGTTTGTAAAAATTTGCATTCTACATACCTAAGGTCTGCTCACCAACATGTTTAGTAACCCTTGCTACTGTATATAGTAACACTCACTTATGGGAAATATTATGCTCAATAATGCCCATTAGTATATACATGATGCTCATTAATACATACAATAATGCTGGGTAATGTATATAGTGCTACTTACTAATACATATGGTATTGCTCACTAATTTCAACAATAATCCTCTCAAGTGCAAAGGCATTCTATACACTCAAGGTCTACCCACAAACATGTTCGGTAACCCTTACTAGTATATATAGTAATACTAACTAATGGAAACTATTATACTCATTACTATGTATACTCAATGCTTACTAGTATATATAATAATGCTCACTAATAATACGTAGAATATTTTGTATTTTTTCTAAGTTGAATATTTAGGTCATTAATTAGTGAGTGTTCAACGTACAGGTAAATAATAGGGAAAAAAGCAAATGGGCAAAATGATTTAGAATACAAGACTTTTAAAAAAATGGTCATTTGTCATGAAAAGCAATAGTTGTAGTTTAAAAGAATATATAAAAGGGAGAAAAAAGGCAGGTGAATGATGGGACAAAGAAGGAAACAGACAAAATGATTTAGAAAACAAAACTTCTCTAACTTTTTAAGAATGACCATTCTTTAATGCAAACATTGTTCGAACCCTTGACCACTTCACAAGCATGAAGGTGTCATGCCACTCTTCTCTGTGCAACTGGTGAATATTTATCTATATGACGGTGGCCTAGTAAACACAAGCCTGTCACATGCAGGTGAAGCGGACGTAGCTCAAATCTGTCCGGTTGTACAAAATAATTTATTATCTAACAGCCAATCTTTGTCCTTGCTAATATGGGTGGAGAATATATTTAGAAAAATTTTCCGAAAACATTCCAAAATTTATTTATTTTTCAAATCTTTAGGGACCGGTTTTTTTTGGCCGTTTAGTGGAGACATTCACTTTATTACTGTCAATTCCATAAGTTAATTTGTCAGAAAAATAATGTAATCAACCCAGTGCCGACTAAATTTTGAATAAATTTAGTTTTTTTGATTGTACTAGTTTGGGTTTAATTCTAAATACGATTGTCTTATTTCAGCTCTAATTTAATTCTATAGGTTGAGCAATTAGGTAATTTCATTAAGTTCTGCTAGATAAATACTTGTAGATCATATTGTAACCATAAATTTTAAGTCTAAATCGAATTCAGACAAGAAATATGGAACAAATTCAATTTTCTATTTATAATCAAAGAATGAGTACAATATCTGTATATTTGTTACAAATGAGCAAATGTAACTCCTCTGATTCGATCTCTTGTTTATAACTTGACGAAGGACTGGAATAACTTGAATATCGATCAAGTGTATGATTCAATCTCTAAAAAAAATGCACGTTTTGATTTGCTTATTGTCTACTTCTAGAGAGTCTTCTCTAATATATAATTTCTCTCCCTTAAATGGGGGGTAGAGCTATATTTATGGGGAAAAGTCATCTCCTCTAGGATTTGCGGATTAACAATCTTCTTAGATTGATGAATGGGCCTAAAGTTGGGCTGATAACTTGGGAATCTGCTTAAGTTAATGACTTGATAGTCCACTAGGCTACTGACTTGATAATTTATTGGGCCGTTCACTTGATAGTCTTTTGGGCTAAATAATTAAATCAATTAATTTGGACTGACCCAAATTAATTAACTTAAACCATTTTGTAACATGGCATAAATTTATCTTTTTAGTGCCTACACATATGTACCATGTAATTCAAAAATATTATTTACTCTCGTCGTCCCATATTCATTGTCAAAAATATCTATGTTCATAGTCTGATTTTGTTGTCAAAATTCTCTTTTTCAATGATCATCTTTCTCTATTTTCATTGATTGAATCATCATTTACATAATATAAACTACAGTTAATGCTTATTTTGATACATTCTCAAAATTTGACTATTAATATATGACCGAGAGAGTATCTTTTTTTTTTAATATAGTAATATGGTGAGTCATTAAGCGACATCACATTTTCAACGTCACGTCGTCAAAAACCACTAAAAAAATAAGGGTTTTTATACAGTCAAGGAATATTTATTTCGTTTTCAAAATTAAAGAATATATTCCTCCAAAGTTAAAAATTCAGGGGTGTTCTATTTTCTGAACTCTTCATCACCTGACCATTAACGCAAGTTAATTAAAATTTGTCAACCTCAACTTATTTACTCGACCGTTTCATCCTTGATTCGTCCATGTATCCTAGGCTGTTCAATTCATTAATTTAATCGAAATGAATACTTTCAAGTGTTAAACAACAGTAATTGATGCAATATGTAAGGCCATGGCGAAAGTTGGTGGGAACACTTTTTGAGCCCTGTTTGACTCATTGGATTTAGGGTGACTATAAATTCAATGTAGGAAAAGTCTAGGCGTCTCGTTTGAATTTCAACTTGAGGGGTATACAGCAAATTTCGTGAAGTTGTAGACTCCACAAATGTTGAAAGAGAGGAGGTTGAACTTAAAATGACATTGAGAAAAAGAAAATTTTAGAGTTCTAGCAATCACAAATTTAGAAATTTTAGATAACAGTGTTCAAGTATTTTTTTTTTAAATTTAATTATACAAACTAATTTTCATGTCGTACCTTCTAAAAATTTTGAAAGCCCATTGTACGCACTAAAAAAATAATGAAAAAGTTACACTTCTGACAATTAATATAAATTAATTATTTCGAGTTAATCCATTTAATTAATTTAATTAAATAAATTGGATTAAATCGACTACCAAGTCATGACCCAAATGACTACCGAGTCAACAGTCAAAGTGTATATGAAATCGCTAGTCAGATGGACTAACAAGTCAAAGGCCCCATCAACAGCCCGACAAAGCGAATAAATCGCAAACCCTAGTAAGGAGAGGGGGATTATTTCCCTATAAATAGAGCACTACTCCCTCCTATTCAGGGGGCGGAAAATTCATTCACTTTGAAGGCATTCTGAAGACTTAAAGGATTAACTTCTCTAGAGGAAGATAACAAGCACAATCAAAACATGTAACATCTGATTTCTAAGATCAAATAAAACTCGTCTTGATTGAAATAAAGTCTCTTAGGCCATCTCTCGGGATCAAATTAATTGAAGTTCATTCAAAGGAGTCAAATCAATCAACTTGATCGAGATTCAAGTCAATCAACTCTCTTTCAAGTACGAATTGGAGATCGAAACAGAGAAATTATTTATTTGTTCGTTTTGTAACAAATATACATAGATTGTATCCACACCTAGGAATGGCAATGGGTCCTAGACCCAATCCAGACCTATCAGACCCGGCCCAAATTAAAGGGTTTGGATCCAATCACATGAGATCTAATGAATTTTAAGGGGGCCTAGGTCCAAGGGATGTAGGTCAAGTCTGGATTTGATTCTGAAAAATTCATACCCAGACCTGACCTAAGATCCATTTAAGACCTATTAATTTTTTTTAAAAAGAAGTAACAAATGCAATTGATTAAAGTAACTCTAAATTAGTAAACCCTAAAGTTACTTTACTTAGTGCTCGTTGTAGAAGAAAAACTATTATGTTATGTTTGCGGACTTTGTCTTTGTGGTTTGTACTAAAATATTATTTTTGGTGTATAACACATAAGTAAGAACACTTAGTTATGGCATATGTCGCTGAAATATTTTTTTATTAAATTGATATCTTCTAAATTCTATTGTTTGTATTTAGAATGTGGCAATTCATGTTGGAATCTGAAAAAATAATCTTTAATGTGAAAAACAGTCAAGACCCATTTAGAATCCGTGGACCCGTCAAACCCACAAATCTAGGTCTGGGTCTCATCTTTACAGATCCAATGGGTCTGGGGCGAATCTGGGTCCAGATCCAAAAAAATTAAATGGGTATGGGTCCAGATGGACCTGGCTCAGGCCGACCCATCACCATTCCTACCCATACTTTCTGAAATTAATACAAATTAAATTTGTCCATATTTCTTATCTTATTTAATTTTAGATTTGACATTTGTGTTTACAAATTGTTAGCATGCCAGGTGGGACAATCTCTGCATCTCATCTCTTTCTCCAAAAGACATTACATGCCTTCGAAGAACACATGTTCTCCAAGAACACCATCCTTCAATCTCCAAAGATTGCATACTTCTCCAAATATAAATTGGAGTCCTCCAATACAATTGTCATGCCCGTCATGTTGATAGGGGCTTTTAATCTAGAAGAAGAACTGGCAAGCATGAAAAGCCTTGCTAGAGAAACTCTCTAAAGTGAATATAGAAAACGACGCCCAAATCAAGCATCAAAATGAACATAGCGGTAATTTGACAAAGAAGTTAGAGAAGCGGTCATCTGAGTCTTCCAACAAATGCTCATATAATGAAAATTCTGATAAAGAGTCTGACAGCAGGGAAGACTCTGATGAAGAACCCAAAGCAAAAAAAAAGACTCATCATCGGGTTTGATGTCTATCAAGGAAATCAAAAACTTGATAATTGATACAATAAAGACCCATCTAGAAGGAGGTTTTCATAGAACTCATCGTTACAACAAGTCTTATACGAACAGGATTGATGCACTGTGGATGGCTCATGGATTCCAACCTCCAAAATTTCATCAATATGATGGCAAAGGGAACCCGAAGCAACATCCCAGCGCACTTCACCAAGACTTGTAATAACGCTGGCATACGTGGCGACCTCTTAGTGAAGCAATTCGTGCGATCTCTTAAAGGCCTTGCATTTAACTAGTGCACAAACCTTGCTTCTGCATCGATTGACAGCTGGGGGCAAATGGAGAATGAATTCTTGAATCGCTTCTATAGTACACGCCGCATGGTCAACATAAGTGAGTTGACTAATACTAGACAATTGGATAAAGAGTCAGTCACAGATTATATCAATTGTTGGTGTTCCCTCTCTTTGAAGTGCAAGGGTCACTTGTCGGAATCTTCTGCTGTTGAGATGTGTGCTTAGGGAATGGAGTGGAATATCTTATATGCTTTGCAAGTAAACAAGCATAAGACTTTCCAAGAATTAGCAACACAAGCTCATAATAATGGAGCTTACAATTGCCTACTATGGAAGATGGCTCGATGATGGTGAATCAATGGCATCGTCAAGAAATAAATGCTCCATGCTAAGAGACTCTGAAAAGAAGGAAAATTCTTATTTTGAGTCTGATGCATTAAAAATGCTTGACAAACTTGTGGAACAGAGACTTATAGAAATCCCAGAGTCAAAGCATCCTGAAAAAGTCCGTATACCGTAAGTATCACAGGATCATCAATCATCCTATAGAAAAGTGTAGGACATTCAAGAAGCAAGTCCTACAACTAGCAAAGGAAGGAAAGATCACATTAGATGAAGAAGACCGAGGAATATGATTGATCGTCTATTAAGATATTATTGAAAAGTGCTTTGGAAGAGGGACAACCTAAACTGAGCATTTAGGGAGCATACTTCCAACATCGTTTAAAGACTATTAAGTCAAGTGTTCAAGACTCCTAACTCAATGTAACTATATGCTTGCAAGGCATATTTAAAGACTTTTAAGTTATCAAGTTGAAGACTTTCAAGTTACTCCTAAAAACCCCACGTCATAAAACAATTTCAACTCTCAAGTAACCCTTAAGGCTTCGATATCCAAGAATCTAGACTCTTAAATCAACATAAACTGTTAAGTCACCCACCACGATTGTCAACCCATTAAAGTCATAGACTTTTGAGTGATCAAAATCAAAGACTTTCAAGTCGCCTAAAGAATATCAAGTCAACAAAATTACAAACTTTAAAGTGAACTCAATGACTCTTAAGTTAACAAAATTAAAGACTCACAGGTCATCGAGGATAAAGACTCTCAAGTCATCGGAATTAAAGACTCCCAAATCTTCCAAGTTAAAGACTCACAAGTCATTGAAGATAAAAACTCTCAAGTCATCAAAATCGAAGACTTCTAAGTTTCCCAATTTAAAGACTCACAAGTCATCGAAGATAAGGCTCTCAAGTCATCAAAATCAAAGACTCCTAAGTCTCCCAAGTTCAAGGCTCACAAGTCATCGAAGATAAAGACTCTCAAGTTATCAAAGTCAAAGACTCCTAAGTTTCCAAAGTTCAAGACTCACAAGTCATTGAAGACAAAGACTTTCAAGTCACCAAAATTAAAGACAACTAAGTCTTCTAAGTTCAAGACTCTCAATTCACTAAAATTAAAGGCAACTAAGTCTTTATAGTTTAAGACTCCAAAGTCAACGAAAGTAGAGACACCGAATTCATCAAAATCAAGATTCCAAAGTCTTTAAAGATAAGGCTCCAACGTCATTAAAGTTTAAAACTCTCGAGTTATCAAAAGTTGAAGACTTCAAAATTCAAGACTCCTAAGTCTTCAAAGTTCAAGACCCCCAAATCATCAAAGTTATTGATTCTCAAGTCATTGGGTAGACTTTCGTGTCATCTCAGCAGACTTTAAATTGTCACCAAAGTGGTAGACTCTCAAGTCATTAAACTTCATGAGCCTTAAATCATCAAAACTTGTGATCCTCAAAGGAACTAAGTCAACTCTTGCACTATTTAAGTTGCAGACTCTTAGGATGCCTTAAATTTGGGGGCAATGATGATATATGCCTCTTCCTTTAAGTTGGCGATAATGGTGCTAAAGCCTCCTCTTTCAAATTGGGGGGGGGCGATGGCAACATATTAGTCATCGTTAAGTCGACAGCCTTCACCTTCTAGCGGCATCCTCCTGCAATATGGGAACGATAAGACGACACTATCCTCTTTGTTGGCGACACAGGCATCCTCTAAATTGGGGCCGACAGCAACATATTAGTCCTCTTCAAGTCGGCAGCCTTCACCTTCAAATCATAGGGCGTTCTCGTTCAAGTTGTTGATGACGATGATGTGGCCTCCGTCTTCATATTCGAGAGAGTCACCCAAGATGGACCCATGCGGGTCAGCCATCCAAGGGTGAGAACATTCCATAGAGTTACCCAAGGTGGCCCCATGCGTGTAAGCCATCCAATGGTGAGAACATTCGATAGAGTCACCTAAAGTGGATCCTTATGGGCAAGTCATCCAAGGGTGAAAACATTTGAGAAAGTCACCCAAGGTGGACCCATGCGGGCAAGCCATCCTCTGGTGAGAGCATTCGATAGAGTCACCCAAGTTGAACCCATGCGGGCAAGTTATCCAAGAGTGAGAACATTCAATAGAGTTGCCTAAGGTGGACCAATGCATGTAAGCCATCTAAGGGTGAGAACATTCAAGAAGTCACCTAAGATGGACCCATGTGGGGAAGTCACCTAAGGGTGACAGCATTCCAGAAGGTCACCCAAGGTGGACCTATGCAGGCAAGCCATTTAAGGGTGAGAACATATGACAGAGTCACCCAATATGGACCCATGCGGACAACCCATAGAGGTGAGAACATTTGATGGAGTCACCCAAGGTGGACCCATGTGAGCAAGCCATCCAAAGATGGAGAACATTTGACAAAGTCACTCAAGGAGGACTCACGAAGACATCTCATCTAAGCATATGAAAGTTTTGTACTCTTTGGTACAAATGGTAACGTAAACAATCCTTTTAGTCTAAAGTTTAAAACATTCGATACTTCAGATGAGGAATCTACGGGGAAAAAAAAAAGGGAAGATGAAGAATCAAAAGAGGGGGAGCAAATTTTATCCAAGAGCATTAGTGTAGTGCTCCAACTGCTCTTGGGTCGCGGACAGTTACCAATAACAGTTTAAAGGATCAACGACTGGCCCTATAAATCACCAGAAGTCTTTCCGGCGTGCTTCGTCCTCGCTCATATACTACCTAAGAAACTTTCCAGGAGGTCACCCATCCCAAAATTGCTCCCCAACAAGCACACTTAACTTCAGAGTTCTCAAGAGTGGGATTCCCGAAAAGAAAGATGCACCTTTAGTGATATAAGTAGTCCATTCGATCCTTGATTGCTCCCCAATAAGCATGCTTAACTGTAGAGTTCTTAAGAGTGGGCTTCCCGAAAAGAGAGGTGCACCTTTGGTGATATAAGTAGTCACTTCGATCCTTTTAAGCCACACTCATAGGATTACAATTAGTTTGCAAAAATTCACGAGAATTGAATGATTGATGTGGTGAATTGAAAGTAATCGAGGGGTGAATTTAAAGTAATTGTTGAAAAAATTGTTGATAGAATTTATCACAAATTATTGATAGAATTTTATCCCTCTAAATTGTTGATAGAATTTATTATAGATTGTTGATAGAATTCTATTCCTTTAAATTATTGATAAATCTTAACCCTCTAAATTTTTGATGGAATTTTATCCCTCTAACTTGCTGATAGAACTTGTCACAAATTATTGATAGAATTCTATCCCTTTAAATCGTTGATAAATTTTATCACAAGTTGTTGATAGAATTTTATCACAAATCTACAAGCAGAATTATCTTACCAAAAAAAAAAAAGGGATTGTCTACCAACTCACCAAATTATTTGGGAAAATAAAAAAGAGGAATCTCTCAAAAAAGTTCCGATCATTAGCATTCTTTCAAGTTTCATGACCCAACCACATTAAGCACTGTAAAGTCGTCCATAGGGTTAACTCTCGAGCGGGTAATTTATAAGTACTAAAAAAACGAAAAATGTCACATCAGCAAATTAATATAATTAATTATTTCGAGTTAGCCCATTTAATTAATTTTATTAAATAAATTGGGTCGAATCGATCACCAAGTCATGACCTAAACGACTACTAAGTCAAAGGTCAAGTTCCCTGTTAAATTGCTAGTCAAATGGACTAACAAGTCAAATGCCCAATGTAATCTACGACCCAGAAAAGCGAATAAGTCACAAACCCAAATAAGAGGAAGGGGGTTCTTTACTTATAAATAGTGCAATACTCTCTCTTACTCGGGGGCGGAAAATTCATTCACTCCGAAGACATTTTAAAGACTTAAAGAATTAGCCTCTCTAGAGAAAGATAACAAACACAATCTAAACATGTATCGTCTACTTTCGACGATCAAATAAAACTCGTCTTGATTAAGATCAAGCCTCTTAGACCCTCTCTCAAGATCAAATTAATTAAAGTTCATTCAAAGAAAGTCTAATTAATCAACTTCACTAAGATTCAAGTCAATCAACCCTCTTTTAAGTACAAATTAGATATCAAAATAGATCAAGGATTCAAAGTCAATGGTATCGATTTCTTATAAACTAGTGAAGTGGTCTTCTTCAATTTATAACGGCAACTCAGTGAAATATCTTCTTATGAGTTGAAGATTTAAAGGAAGAAAATATTGAATATAAAAATAAGTTTCAATATTAAGTGATTCTATTTCCATACTTCAACTACAGGGGGCAACCAAATGATCCATTAGTGACCATGTAAGAAAATAGGTGGTCAGCTGCTCATGACTACATGAGGTATTAAGTAATGTCTTAAGTTATACAATCCCAATTTTGGATTACTTGCTATCATGAATCTAAAAAAACTTTTATAAAGGCGGCGTCAAATTCTCGGATATTAGTAACATCATTATTTTATAAATTTTCATACATAAAAATTGATAATATATCAGATAAAAACTCATCGTATTTGATTATATGCACCAAATGACCCAAAAGAAATTCGAAAGAGACTATTGTAATTCTGATATAAACCTAAGTTATCTTATGGCCCTGTTTGGTAACATTAGCGATTTAAATAGCAGATAGTGGTTTAGGTAACGGATAGCATTTCTAATTTAGCTGTTAGCGGATAGCTGTTTGGATGAACAGTTGAAATAAATGTATTCGGTAAATTTAGCTGTTAAGTTAGCTGATTAATATAAATTGACATAAAAGGATATAGATATTTTCCAAAGATAAAATTTTCTTTTTGGCACAAAAATATGAAACGCTACTTTTGAATGCAAAATGTTAATACTATTAGTTTTTCAGAAACGCAACTTAAAACGTTAAACGCTACTTGAAATGCCAGTTAAAACACTATGTTACCGAACACTCAAAATTACCTAATGAGTATATTAACTTAGTCAAAATGTCAAATACTATCCAAAATACTGTTATCAAATACGACCTAAGTTGGTTTGATATGAAGTTACATCTAAAACTAATTAAGGTCAAACTTTTATTCTTAAGATGTCTTTTTTGGATTGACTGTTAGCATACTCAAAATCAAACACAAACGTGAATATGCGTATACTTTAAATTTGAATCGAATTGAAATATTATTGTTGTGAATATTAGCAACCCCTAATTTTTAACTCGACTTAAACTGAAACGACAACTCTATGGCTACATCTACTATTCCGTCCATCCAAAATTATTTGCATGGTCTAACAAAATACGTACTTTAAGAATTTAGGTCCTGTTTGGCAAATAGCTGTTAACTGTTAGCTGTTAGCTGTTTGTATTAGCTGTTAGCTATTTGAGTTAGCTATTTGAGTTAACTGTTTGAATTAGCTGTTTGTTGAAAAACTGTTTGGTAAAATTAGCTGTTTCTGACAAAGTTGTGAGACAAAAAGCAAATTTTTCAAAAAGCTCTTCTAAAAAGCTCATAGAATTAGCTTTTTCAAATTAGCTTTTTGCACCCAAAAAGCTCTTTCATTAAACACCCAAATTAACTTTTTCACTTGGTCAAAAAACTAATTTTGATCAAAAAAGCTCTTTTTGGCCAAAAAATTCTTCAAAAAGCTGTTTGCCAAACAGAACCTTAGTCAAATATAATGTCAATGCCAATTATGCGCTTAACTTATTAGGATCAAAAATATTGATGTCTCTAGTTTCTAGGTATCAAACAATTAATTTCTTATTTGACCTCTTAAAAATAAGTAATTTTTAAAAATGTAAATGTAGACATCTCTATTTATCAGACAACAATTATTTATTTATTTTTTCATTATCTTATGGGGCATAAGAGAAAAAATAGTTATTTGTATAACTGTAGAAAGTATACAAATAATTTGGTGCATCCAAAAAAGAATAATAATGAACTAAAAGAAAATAGATTAAGTAATATTTTTTTGAAGGGTATGGTAAGTAAACTTGCTAAAGCAGTCCATATTGCATAAGAACACTCTAGGTGAAGGAAGAAATGAGTGAGGGAATGAAAAACTATGGTGTTTTTTGGTAGCAATAATTATTTGGATAAAAATAGCTGTTAGGACAGGTTTTACCTGCTTTGATCAAATTAAATAGTCAAAATGGTGTTTGGTAAATTGGTATTTGGAATAACATTTTGGCCCCAAAAAGCATTTTTTTAAAAAAAAGTCTCATTTGCTTTTTAGGAAGAGCTTTTTGACATAGTTATCCTAAAGATTGAAAAAATTGCACCACATGTCATTAAAAAGCAATTTATATGAGGATATAAATGAAATTTTAACATCATTTAAAAAATGCTAGTTTTATCAAAATACTTTTTTCTATAAAACAACCAATTTAAACGATTAATACAAATAATTAAATTAATAATTAACAACTAATACAGATAACTAATAAATAATAACTAATAGCTATTCTCCAAATAGTATCTATACTTAAAACTCACACATACTTGTGAAGGGTAGGTCAACCGCCATAAAATCTATCAATATAAATTGCTAAGAAAAAAAAGGGAAAGGAGAAATGACTGAAAAAGGATAATGATGAATTCATGAAATTGATCATGTGAGATGGAACATCCAATTAAATACCGCAAGGTTTTGCAAGGAAGAAACACCAACCACAAAAAAATCAGAAAATGGACACACAAATCACGTGGAATTAATTAAAAGCCTTTAGAAGCACGTCAGTGGTCACATCACCTCCCTCAGCCATCCGTGACTCAGTGACTCCTTTTAAGCTCCACAATTTCTCGCTCCTCTCCCTAATAATAAATAATCCAACACCTTCTGCGGTTCCCACCCGCCGATAATTTTGCCCGCCTAAAAAAGGGTAAATTAGCACCACGTTTCCCGCTCCCGCCCCAACTAACCAGTGAGATTACGACACGTGGAGAAAGATCGTGGTGCATGTGTGGGACCCATACGAATCTCGGCGCCGCTTCACATTCCCAGTTTACCCCTGTCCTCCTCCCCCTTATTCCCCACGCGGAGACAAAAGCCAGTACGGTGCCACGTTTCGTGATGTTATTGGGGTGAGAAACGTGCAATTGCCGTTGGGGGCTCATGGGTCCCACTCTTTTACCTGTAAGTGCATATGGGGAATGCGGCAAGTCCCGCTTCTCGAATAAGATTTAATTTAATTTATCCTCTTTTTTTTTAATTGTCAACCAAATCTAGCGCCGTTAGTTTTTTTTTTTTTTTTCAAAAAAAAATTTTTTAAGCAGACGCCGTCTTGTGGGGACCGGTTCTCGTTTACCGTATTGCCCTTTTGTAGCGTAGAATCTTTAACGTACGTCTAGAGTTATTAGGAAACCACCGTGAAGGTCGCGAGAGATGTTGATTGGTTAGAATTTATAATAAGCTTTGTGTGAAACTGTATCATATAAAATATATTATAAAATAAATATTTGTATAGTAACTTAATAATAACAAAGATGACTAATAATTTATTTAAGTATGGTTATAATAAAGTCACGGTTAGATTATCTCTGAATTAAAAAGTTATTTCAAAATATATTATTATACATCTTGAAACCTCAAAAAAGTTATCCCTAAAGGAGTCCATTTTACAATAACTTTTATATGAGATAGTCTCACCTAAAAATTTATTTAGGATTTATACTATAATGTCAATAAGTATATATTTTTTCCTTTTTGGTGTGAAGAGCAATGTAATTAAAGTATTTGAGGGTTATGTCTTTACTCTTTAGGATTGTCTCATAAGATAGTTATGAAACTATATCACTTTTTCTATCGTAATTTTATTGTTTAAAATATCGATCTTTTAGTCCTATAATATTGTTAAAATTTATCTTTTAAACAACTATTAATTTTTTTATTGGTTGAAAAACTATTTCAACCTATTGCTACCAAATAAATGCAAATTTTAATTTCTTTTGTCTCCAATAATTTAAAGGAGGACTGTTATTAGAAGACCTATGAAGCAATACTAATAAGTTGTGTGCATACTAACTAGTACCTTTTCAAATGTATCTTATTTTTATTAAATTTTATCACATTATAGGTAGAATAATATTTACTTACAAGAATTGCAGCAATACCAACAAAAAATAATTTAAAGAAGCTAGTGTAAAATTGTTTTGATGAATACGAATTTGGATCTTATGATGTTTTTGGATAAGATTTGGAGATCATTTAGTTGTGCATGCCAGTAGGTGCATCATGTTCCATCAAAAATAAGAAGCTTGATTGAGATATACGTTTTTGAAGGTCAATTCAGTCTTTCACTCGCATCGTGCTACATTAGGTCGATTCAACCTTTGGATGGCTGTATGATTATTATTGATGCAATTCTGAAGGGATTCATATGGCTGGAGTGCTGGACTCCTGTAATATCCGAATTGGTTTTCTTCATTTAACGTCCACAAGATTATCAGAATCATTTTTTAATTTTATTAATTTTTTATTTTAAATTTTTTACTTTTTAGATGATTGGAAACTTGGGCCCTACTTAGAAAGATAAAATCGACTCCCAACTTTCAGTAGGTGATAACTCTCATAAACTTTGCTTTCATGGTCTTTTTATGAAGGTCACTAGCTAATAGTACTATCTATTAACTAATGTTAAGTATAAAAACAATGATATTATGTCCGATGCCAAGGTAGTACATTCAGCAGCATTTTTTATATTGAACGAAATTTAACGTACTAATAAGCTAGATACTAATATTTAGAATATATATTTGAATAATGACACTTTAGTATTCTAAAATATAACCAAAGAATAAAGTAGTTCAAAAGTTTGTAAAAATAATAATTTAGTATGCTGAAATTTCTGTGAAACAAATAATTTAGCCCTTCTCTTCATATGGAGTTCTACAAATTATGTATTGGCCACGGAAAATAGGATATTTTATAATTTTATTATCTTCTTGTTGGGTTTTGAGAAACCATGCTGATATTCTTAGTTTACTATATAATAATTGTTCTATTACTATTAATAAAAGTTAGTTGAGTTTGCCATTTGTACCCTATACAGGGCGTAACACTTGTTAGAAAACTCAGAAGATAGTTAAGTGCAAAAATATATTTGAATCCATAAATAATTTCTAAGATGTCGCACAAAAATAATTTCTAGAACATCTTGTCAAGAAAAGTATTACATTATTCATCCCTCAAAATTTTAGGTACTTGATTTTTTTTTTTAACTAACTTTGAATCACTTTATTCACTTACCGTACTTTAGGATTCTAAAATGTCAGTTAGTCTATATATTTGAGATTAGTAATTCAATAATGTTTATTTTTAACGTTTTAAGTGATGTTCAATATTTCAAGTAGTATTTATGAGAAGTTAATAAAATTATCCTTTTTTGCTTTGCAAAAGTATTATTTCATTTTTTATTTTTTAGTCAAAATACCCATCATTAATAAGTTGCTCAATTATTCAACTAGAGGGCTATTCATTTCAACAGTTAAAATTAGTGGTAGGCAGTAACTAGCCAGAATTAGTGGACATATATATATATAAGGGGCAAGTGGTAAGATGTTGCAAGTAGGAGTTAGGAGTTGCACGGAAGACCTGTTCATTTCAACATTGATGCATGAGTATACCATTTATTGCTACTTAATTACCACTAATTATTTATGGCAAGAATAAGGGAATTACCACCCATTATTGTTTATTGCTAAATCACTGCTTGAGTACCCTTCACCACTCCTTAACAGAGCCCTGTTCGGCAAAATTAGCGGTTCAAGTAGCGGATAGCGATTCAGGTAGCGGATAGCGTATCTAATTTAGCTGTTAGCGGACAGCTGTTTAGAAGAGCAGTTGAATAAAATGTGTTTGGTAAATTTAGCTGTTGGATTAGCTGATTAATGTAAATTGACATAAAAGGATATAGATAATTTCCAAAGATAAAATTTCCAAAGGGTAATTTTTGGTAAAAAATGTGAAACGCTACTTTTGAATGTAAAACGTTAATACTATTAGCTTTTTAAAAACGCTACTTAAAACGCTAAACGCTGCTTGAAATGCTAGTCAAAACGCTACGTTACCGAACACTAAAAATTACGTGATGAGTGTATTGACTTAATCAAAACGCCAAACGCTACCCAAAATACTGTTGCCGAACACGCCCTAAATCTTAGTATCCTTTTATCATATATTGCTAAATTCCACTCCTCATTTCTATTCGTTGCCATTCTTTAATTGTTGCTCCTTATCTTTATTTTTTACAATATGAACAAACAAACCCAAAACAGGCATAACTTCCCGAGAGTCAAAGGAAAAGACAGTACGTACGATTTTGTTTGGATATGTGTGTGTATATAGAGAGAGATGTGCCAACAAAATTGTACCAATGGAGAACCATACTACAATGCCAACAATGTGCCCGTAGATGTAGTACTGTTTATAATGACATGATAATGCCAGTGGAATTTTTATTGGCATTGTAACTACTGAATCCACAAAACATATTTTCAACGAAAATTTCTGGTGGCACTATGCATGGCTTTTGTTTTTTTACATTTGGCACAAATAGTTGCTTTACCAATTGAACAATATATTTGCATGCATTGATCATTGCCAATAGAAAGAAAGAAACAAGTAAAGGGTGTTGTTAATAGATATTACCTTGATTGCGGAAATTGAACCTAGATCTTATGCCTTCTAATCACTACCCATGATTTTGACGGCTACTAGAATCACCAAGATTCACGCTCCGAAAATCGAACTTCAAAGATGGTTAGGTTATGTGAAGGGAGGATAGAGAGATGAATAGATCTAGGAAAATGTTTTCTGCTTAGTTGTGTGTCTCACTCCTTTGATCCACATCCCTATTTATATTAGCACATAGCCTCAAGTAGAATCAGAGAATTAATGACTGATTAATACAGAATCCATCACCATTGTAACAGCCAAATCAATGGTGATTATGGGCATTTAGTGTGACCGTTACACATTGCTCAACAGCTCTCCTGCGGTCACAAAAACCACACATCTCATATCTTTCTGCCAACAAATTTTCTCATGCTTTATACTGGGAATGGAGCGTGGGACCAAAAACAAAAACAGCAGTGCTATATCAAGTCACCATCTAACTAACATAACACTTTTACAAAATACCAATACCCCTAATCATTCAAAAATATTACCAATGGCATACGTTGTCCCTTTATGCTTGATATATCAATTGATTATATACTAAATATAATCGTCCAAGCTTGATCTGGTTATGGAGAAATGATTCTTCCTTAGAGAATTAAAATAATTCATCTTAACATAACTGTTTTACTAATGTGTCCCGCTAGACCATGTATATCTTAGTCCTTAGAAAACACATTAAGGGAGCAATATCATGCTTAGACTTCATATTATAACTCTAAGTTAAAGAGTATTGCCAATGAGGGTCACACAGTGACAAGAAAAGGAAACCCACTTATCACTCATCAAATAGGTCGACATTTAGCACACAGTATGAAGGTATATCACGGCATAACTCCCACTAAGTTGGGCATGTCACTCTTCTATTCCATGCGAATTGTAAGTCTGACTTTTACCCAAAAAATCAAATTGAGTTACTAGATTAACATAACTAATGTTAACCTCAGCACTCAAAGATTCGTCTATAAGGCTTTGATATGAAGACGACTCCCTTGAATCTCATCTTGTAACGCCGCGCTCGAAGGGGGACAAGTGTGTCACCGCCGTGGATGCCCGATTAAGAATACCCATAAGGCTCTTTAAACTTCTTAACCTTAATTAACCGGCTAATAGACGATAGCAGCGGAAACTCTTATTAAAGTCGAACTAAAGTTTGGGCAAGGTGAATCTAAAACATGCATTACAAACATACTTAAACCATATTCTTACATATATGTAAGACCAAAACACATCCATACGTACAGTTCATCAACATAATTTATAACATAACAAATAACGAGGTCTGCATCCCCAACTAGATTCTTCAAAAGTGTATCACAACTGGCTAGCTTTCTTAATGCTCCTATGGTCCCTTTTTGCTTCCAAACCTGAAAAATGGTGAGGTCGTGAACTCCCCGAGCCCAGTGAATAACCCTTACCTTCCCCGTTATTACACTTTGCACATTAACCTGTTAACACATAATCACACAGTATACGTATCTCATGACATATAGACAGAACATATCATATGGCATATAGGAGGCGATAAGAGAATATGCATATGCTTCAAGAATCAAAATAAACTCATAGCTTCCATATCTAATATGTTCACAAATATCGCAAACACACACAAACACATTTATGTTATGGAACGGGCAATTAGAGTAACTTAGTCGTACTTGTCCCATATCAGGTACGATTCAAGAACTCTCGTTTTCACTTAAGTCCCTAACAAACTCTGCTGTTAGTCTATTCACTAAACTAACAATGATTGTCCCATACCAATCATGTCCTTTGGGCTCATAGTCTTCACTAGAGTCCAAAAGAACGCAAAATCTGCTAAGCAACCTAACGGCCCGCCCATAACCATAATCGGCACATATATCAAAGCAACTTTTTCACAAAAGTTCATATACTAGCCATAAACACATAACATGTGTCTTAAAACATGCTCATCAATCCCATATGCATTTCAAAGTCAATCACAAGCTTATAGATATTTTGAATGAACCTTCAAATCCAAAACTAAATCCAAAATCCAAAACTAAGATCAAAATTAATTTCATAACTTAATCAAATTTCAAATCCAAATGAAACCCAATTCTATAGTGTATCCAAAATCCAAATCTAAGCCAAACTAATTCTATAACATATTCAAAGTCCAAATCCAACCCAAAACCAATTTCACAGCACACCACATATCCTTAACTGAATGCAAAACTTTTAGTTTAGGGGAAATCAACTCATGGCCCACACAAAGAATTATCACAAATACAAGGGTTATAAGCACATCCTGGTGGATCGGGCGATGCCCACTTAAAGTACTAACTAGGGACCCAACGCTCTAAAGCACATAGATGCCCTCAAATCACAAACTGAGGAGTCACATTCACATCCTGGAGAACCAAGGACTCACACAACTCCCGAATAACACAAACTGAAGAGTCAATTAGCGGATCGGACAATGTCCACTCAAGATACCAACCAACGACTCATACAGCTCCAAACACAAAGACAACAACTTTTATGGCTATAGCTCTAGAATGCTCTGTAATAACCTCAGACAAGACATGAACCTCATTCCCCAAAAACACAGCTTATTAAAATCGTATAATCCAGATAATCACATTTTTATTTTCAAAGAAGCTTAATTCCACAATTGTAACAAAAACATAATCAAAACAAAGCATAATTCAACTCAAAATGCTTTTCATAATTTTCCCAAACTTCTTCACATAATCAGAATTCCTAGGAAGCTCAACAATTGCCTTTTCATATCTAATTTACATATTAAACATACAAATAATCCATAATTACACTAAACAAGGTACTTTAACTCAAAAAATCATAACTCACAGCATACACATTCAATCTTCACCAAACTTTGTAGGAAATTGACAAATAACATATAGATTCTAAAATATAAGTCTCATGACTTTTCTCTAGGTCCATCATTCCCAAAAATTCAAATAGTCAGCCAAAATAATCAAACATCTAAGAATTAAACGCAAAACTTCATAACTTATAATATACACAACCAAAATTCACAAAAGTTTACAACAACTCATGCCATATCATGAAGAATCTACATTAATATTTTGAGAATTTTTATCCAAACAAATCCTTCAAAATAATTAAAACAGTAACCGAAAACCATGCACCCAAAACAGGGCAGTCTCAATAGAAAATTTATAACTCCTAAAATACACATCGAAAATTCATCAAAATTTACAAAGATGTTCGAGACATCCTCAGTAGTTTACATTAAAATTTTCATAATTTTTCTTCAACCCAATGGCTCACAATAATCAAAACATTAACCAAGTTTCAGCACAAATTTATAGGATAGATTCAATCAAAAATTCATAACTCCTAAAATAAGCATCTAAAAATTCGTGAACATTTACTATAATTTGCCCAACAACATAGGAAACCTACAGTAAAAGTTTTTGGAATTTTTACCAACCCAATAATTCACAAAAAATCAAATAGTGCCCGGGTGTGTGCAAAATCCGAAATTCCCTTTGTTCTTCTTCCATTTTGTTCTTCCAACACCAATAATCAATCCAAAAATTCATAGTTTAGCATGTATTTGGATGAATTCATAGCATACCCATCAATCCACAATACCCAATCAATCCAAAAATCACAATTAAACATACAACTCAAAGGGGTAAGTTTCTAACAAATGAATTTAGGATTCTAATCTACTAAGCCCTAAAATATCAAATTCATAGCTTCAATCCTCAACTGATTTCTCAAATTCAAGCATAAATCAACAAATTCATCTTGCTCTAACCAATTTCAGGTTGAGAAAGGCAAGAATTACTCACCTTAATTGATTTCAAAATCAAAAACTTTAATCTTTTCCTCATCCTTCGTCTCCTTCTTCTTCTTCTTCTTCTTCTTCTTCTTCTTCTTCTTCTTCTTCTTTTCTTCTTCTCTTCTCTTCTCTGTATGTGGTGTGTGTCTGTGTTTGTGTTAGTGTGGGTTGGGGAAAGAAGAAGAATGGGAGAGTGAAGCCCCCCCTTTACGTGATTAAAAAAATGTCCCCAACCCCTTTTCTTTTTTTTTTTTTCCTTTTTTTTTCAGGTCAAGCCCCCTAAGTTTGACCCCTTTTTCCAATCTTTTTTTTGGTGGGGGGCCAATTACTAAATGAGACATACTCTAAATATTTCCCCAAAACGTAATAATCATAATAACATAAAACGCACATGTGCCTAAAATAAAATGCGTATAATATGCACAAAATTTATATATCGCACATAGTTCAAAATAAGTAACAAAAATTTTGGGGCATTACACATTTTAGACTTACTAAGGCGATTATGCTCTTTTATTCATACACTCCTAGTATGAGTAATCAATATTGCACACTTAGTGTCAATATGATTCAGTCTCATCCTACCTGCTACTCAAGTGTAAGGGCGATTGCCTGTGTGACCAGGCTAATCAGAAGCCTGGTGAAATTTCTATATGCCTTATAATGTACTTGTATATTTATGAACTTCTAAAAAGAAACACCATTTTTTATTTCATAAATACTTAACACAAGGTAAAATATGTCCATCATAAACTTAGATACATCCAAAAACTAAGTCCTATACAAACCTAAGCTCATCGCATGAGCCTCGAAAGCGTCTGTAGGAGTAGGCTTAGTTAAAGGATCAACTATCATCTTACTCGTAGATATATACTTAATGGCAACTTTTTTCTTTTTTATAGCGTTTTAAACAAAATGATAACGCCTCTTGATATGCTTAGTCTTCCTATGGAACTTCGGTTCTTTAGCAAATTGGATAGTAGTAGTATTGTCGCATATCAATTCTACGGGATCATCAACTCTAAGAGTGAGATTGAGATCCTAGAGAAAACTCCTCAGCCATATTGCCTCTTAAGTGGCAGGGCAACAAGCAACATACTCTGCTTCCATAGTTGATAGTGCTATGCAGTTTTGTTTCTTACTGTACCAAGATATGACACCTTTGCCTATGGTGAATACATATGCTGAGGTAGACCTGGATTCATCCAAATTGCCACCCCGATTAGCAACCAATATTCTCTTAGCTTGAGGTCCCCTCCTTGGTAACAAGGGACCAGATCACTTGTACCATGTAGGTACCGAAAGATTCTCTTGACAGCTTGCTAATGAGCAGCTTTGGGTTGCTTTGATAACGACTTACCAAACCAACCATAAAACAAATGTCTTATCGTGTACACAATATGACATATATTAAACTTCCCACTGAACTTGCATAAGGAACATTACTCATTCTCTCATTTTCTTTGTCCATTTTAGGGCACTGATCGAGACTTAAGGTTAGATCCTTTTCAATTGGAGTATTTACGGGTTTAAAATAATGCATTTGAAAACGTTCCAAGATTTTATTAATGTACGCTTCTTCACTCAAACTAAGAAGCTTCTTGGAATGATTCCGAGTTATTTCTACGCTTAGGACATACCTAGCCTCACCCATGTTCTTCATCTCGAAAATGGAGGATAACCACTACTTAGTGGTCAGGATCATCTCCATGTTATTTCCAGCCAACAGTATGTCATCAACATATAAAGTAAGAAATATAATCCCCTTTATAGTTTTCTTCACATATACATAGTGATCTTCAGATACCATGTTTAAGCCAAAAGAGATAATGGCTTCATGGAATCTGAAATACCATATTCTGGAAGACTGCTTAAAACCATAAATAGATCTTTTAAGACGACAAACTTTGTCCTCTTGGCCTTTTGATACAAAACCAATAGGTTGATTCAAATAGATCTCTTCTTTAATATATCCATTATGAAAAGCAGTCTTCACGTCCATTGGGAATAATTCTAAATCTAAATGGACAACCAGGGTCAAAAGTAGGTGAATAAAAGAATTGTCACCACAAGAGGAAGCGTCTCTTCATAGTCTACCCCATCAATTTGGGTGAACCACTTCGCTACTCAATAGGCCTTAAACTTGTTGCTTGATCCATAAGCCCGGTGTTTTATCTTGAAACCCATTTATTTTCAATCGATTTACATCATGGAGGAAGATCAACAAGTTCTCAAGCCTCATTTCTCGCCGTAGAGTCCATTTCATCCCTCATGGCGTCCATCTACTCTTCGTGATTTGGTGAATCAATAGTCTCTTGAAAATAGGTAGGCTCTTCCATTTCCAAAGGAGTGCACAGGAATATTTTCTCTTCGATTTGAAAATGTCATCGGGAAATTCTTCCACACGCACTTCTCCAGAGAATAGGAGCTGTGCTGGTTTGACCCACTGAGGTATTCCTCTCGCTATCTCTAGGATGTGTAGAATCCTCAACTGGTGGAGAATCACTCCCACTATTTCGAGGAGAAGTGGAAATCTGAATAAGTGGACTAACCTCATATTCATGAATCGGAGAATGAGGATGAACCTCATTCCCAGATTGATTCTCTTAGGTAACCAAAATCTTATCATCTCTAGACAATGGAAGAGCAATATCCTCGGTGACACGATGAGTGTTTAAATTCTCCTCTTCACCGAGAGATAGCGGATTATCTTGCTGTAACTCATACAACACTAAATCCTTTTTGATTTCACCAACACTTGGGAACTCATCCTCAAGAAACTCAATTTTACGTGAATCTATCTGTCATGCCATCATTAGGGTGTTCCCCAAATATAACATATCCCTTATAATATTCGGGATACCTTATAAACACCATTTTGGTAGCCCTTGAACCAAACTTTCCATGTTTGTGTGTTAGGTTGTGTACATAACCAGCCCAACCCCATGGACGTAAATGTTCCAAGGAGGGCTTTCTGCCATGCCATAGCTCATATGAAGTGGTGGAAACACTCTTAGTTGACAGGCGATCAAGAATGTAAGCTGTCGTGAGCAACACATTCCCCCAAAAACTAATTGGGATCTTGGCGTGTGCCATCACTGACTTGACCATGTCAAGCAATATTCAATTCCTATGCTCTGCCACAACATTTTGTTGTGGAGTGCCAGGAATCGTAACTTGTCCTCACATACCCTTTTCCTTAGGGCTATCCATCGGTCCAGGACTGGACTGGCTTGGATCGAAGATCGATTCAGGACTAATCTAAGGACTGAGGACCGGATCGAACTAAGGAGAACCCGGACCGAACTAAGACGGATCGATTTGGACCGAGTCTCCAAGGCCCAAATTGAAATGAAAATAAAAACTGGATTGCTACTTGGTTAAAAAAGGCCATAAAAATTTCACCTTTCCACCAAAATCCCAACAAAAAAACACAAAAATTAAATTCTCCACATTCTGCCCCATTTCCACAAGCGAAGGGCGCTAGGCATCCCAATATTCATCTCCCTTTAATGGCATCCCCCTTGTTGATTTCACCTTCTTCTTGTTCTTTTCTTTTTCTGCCTTCAATTTATCTTAAACACCATTTTAATTCAGCCACATTTCTATGATTTCAATTTTTTCCCCCAGAAAGAATATAAATTCCTGGGTCAAAAAACTTTAACCCCCACTCAGACTATGTACATAGACATAATATAATTAACCATTGTTTTATCGGAGACCTTCGGTTTCTCTATTTATTAATCCATTGTTTTGATTCTTGCCTTACTGTTAGTTTGAGATGCAAAGTCTAATATCAAAAACTCAAAATTAAAAAAAAAAAAGAACTAAATTTAATCGATCCACGATCTAGTTTGTCAGTCCACCCGGTCCGAACCCGGATTAGACCGAAGACCGAAACTGGAAAAAGAGAGGACCGAGGATCAGACCGACTTAGCACGGTCCGGTCCGATCCAAGCTGGCATTCGGTCCGGTTCGGGTCTAGACCAAATAATAAACAACCCCACTTTTCCTCACAAAACTCTTTAAATATATGTGGTAGGTATTTATGACCACGATAAGTTCAAAGAGTCTTAACTCTCCGTTCTAACTGGGTCTCCACCTCGGCTACAAAGCGTTTGAACACATCAAGTGCCTTTTGGTGATGTGATAATAGGTGCGCATATGCATATCATGAATAATTATCTGTAGAAGTGAGAAAATAAAAAGGCCCATGATGTGCTTTCACATTCGTGGGTCTACAAATATCAGAGTGAATTAGCTCTAAAGGGCTTGATGCCCGTGAAGCCTTACCAAAAGGCTTTGTGGTCGCCTTGCCAGCTAGACATGACCCACATTTAGGTAACTTAACCTTAGCGAGTCGATCTAAAAGACCTTCTTTACCTAGCCTAATCATCCTATCTTGGCTAATATGGCCAAGTCTAGCATGTAACTTAATTGATTCAGAGTCGGAATCAAAATGCGAGGCAAAGACAGAAGAAGAATTATTATAACAATTATCCAAATCAAGTACAAGGAAATCGTTTCTTAAAGTAACGTGGTCAAACATATCACCATCATACATAATGTTTAAACAATCAGAACAAGAACTAAAACCAAAACTAGACTTCATTAAAGAAACCAAAGATAAAAGGCAAACACGCACCGCAGGTGCGTAGAGAGCATCGAACAGGAGCAATTTATTTCCTCCTTGCAATGTGAGCTAGTACGTTCCAATACTTAGAACATCTTCTTCACTGTCATTTCCTCCCATAGGGTAGCAGTAAAAGTCCACGAAGTCAGGTTGATCCCGAACTATATGTTTGCTTGCTCCCGTATCTACAATCCAATTAGGAAGAGAATTAGCAACTAATGCATGGAAACATATATAAAATTTAGGAGAATAAATAGAGCAAGGTGCCTTCTGAGGCTCTGGACAATCCCGAGTATAATGACCTTTCTTGCCACAATTATAGCACTTCACCAGTGCTATATTTTTCTCTTCATAGCCTTTAGCCTTTTGCTTCTTAGCAATTCCAGCCTTTGGCCTATCTTTTTGGGGAGGGCGTGAACCTTTCTTAAACTGCATACCTCGATTGTTCTTACTGCCTCTGGGCCTATTTCCCTTGGCAACAGGAGCCACCTTAGGAGTACTGAACATTTTCAGGCGTTCCTCCTCCATTTTGAGGTGGCATTGGATCTCAGCAAAGGTCTTTAATGCTCAGAATAAGTTAAGACCAACTTCACATTACCCTGATGCTCAGGTTCATCTCGGATAGCCCAAATCACATTCAGGAATTGTTTCTCCTCAGAAACATCCTTACCAGCAGCCTTGAGATCACAAATCATGGCACTCATAATTCGTAAATGCTCAGCCATGGTATGATTGGAATCCATTTTGTACTGCATCCATTTCAATTGCAGGGTGCGAAGCCTTGTTTCGGATGTTTGTCCAAAATAAATTTTGAGTTGCTCCCACATGTCCTTAGCCAAGGGGCACATCCTTTGCCATGGGACACATCTTAAATTCTCTAATTAGGTCATCGTCTATGCAATACAACATAATATAGCATGCCCTCCAATTATTTTTGGACTAGTCCTGGTATGCCTGCAAGCTTTTTTGATGATGCACAGTAGTGGTATCAATGGACTTGTCATCCTTGCCCTTTTCTTATGGTGGAAACTTGGCTACCGTCAAGTGTTCCAACAAGTCTCTTTCATTTAGAAGATACCGAGTCTTCTATTTTCACATGTCATAGTTTGAGCCGTCTAACTTTTGACTAGCGGATAACTCACCAATCATTGCATTGTTTATTGCCATATCTACAAGTACTAAAAGAAGGATGTAAGGCACATATCTCTTAAGCAATTAAATTATTAAAATTTCATCATTCATGTCACATGATCGAAAATTTCCCTAGGCTCATAATCATCTTATACAATCATGAATTAGAAATTTAAATAATTTAATTACCACAATTCTATAAAAACTCATTCATATGGACCATAATTAAAATGTTAAACAAATTAACATTTATTTAAAATATCACATAGATATTTATTAAATCCATGTAAAACTAATTCATATTTTAATTTTATACTAAAACTTATACATATGTGTGTGTATATATGTGTGTGTGTGTATATATATATATATATATATATATATATATATATACATATGAAACTAATTCATATTACATCAATGACAAATAACTGAACACCATATCATGTTAGTTGATATATAAAATGAATTTATTTGTCTAATGAGCATGTGATAATAAATATTTTTGCATTAAACATATTAATGTTATAATAACAAGTTCATGCATTCAAAATCAAAACTAATTTGAAATTATAATTCATTTCAAGAATTAACAATAAGCATCAATTTATTTGAACATGTACTATCAGAATTAAATAATTAACATGCCCAAACAATAATCATAACCTTAAGAAAATTTTATCCGGGATAAAAAAAATTTATTTGAATAAAGAGACGGGGCTCTGCTTAACCCGAGAGCTCCCCTCTTTCAATCGGCCTCTCCTTTTTCTAGAAATCTCTGGCTTCATCTTTTCTCTTCATTCACAACCCTCACAACCCTCAGTACTCTCTCTCTCTCTAACCCTCGATGGATCTCGATCTCCTTCTCTAACCTTGGCCTGCCTAAGCCCCCCAGCCGAGACTCGACCTCCCTATTTGGCCCCAGATCGGTGTCAACACCGTTCACCTTGGTTGGCTTGCAAAACTGCCGGAAACACCACCATCTAGATGATGAACTGCCCCCTTACCGCTTCATAAATCGAATCCATGACGTCAAGCACCATCCAAACTAACCAAAAAGCCATACCAGTGAGTAGATTAGCCACCGAGAAGTCAACTAGTGCCACCCACCTGACCAATGCACCACCCCTGTGGTGGCGCGTGTCATACACGCGCAGCTTCATTGGTATATTTGGCGTAGTTTTGTGTCGGGAAAGAGTATATCAGCGAGGTTTAAGGGCATTGGGAGGAAGAAAATGAACAACATCATTTTCGTCGGCGGCACGTGACTCTCATACGCCTCCCCTCCTAGTGGTGTTGATGGGTTTCAGGTAAGTTTAGCCCCTTTTTTTATAGTTTGGGTCCGTGGGGTGTTGAGGCCATAGAGGGTAGGAGATTGGTTTCTCGAGCCGGATCTTGATTGAGGGTGGGTTAATTGGGGTCAAGATTCCATCGTTGTTTATTTCATCAAATATTATGCATATAAGAGCATTATCAGAAATATTATGCATATAAGAGCATTATCAGACTTAAAACACGATTTTAAGGGGCATATTTTTTTATGTCAGATTATCATGAGTAATGCATGTTAAATCTTTGCAGACTTTCATAATTTTTGCTTGATATCATAATAGCATAATTTATTGATTAATTCATTTCACACAGAAACCGGTAAGTATTTTCTTAGCGTTTTAATATGTAATTCTAGCATAGATAATCACACAAAATAGCATTATTGAAATATAGCATGCTCGCATATATTCATGAGCCTGTAAACCAAATACATTATTTTGATTTCACACAAATTAAGCATAAATATCGGGGCTAGCATCATATAGGCTTGGCTTTGATACCACCGTTAGTAATAGAGATACCTTGATTGCGAAAATCGAACCGAGATCTTATGTCTTTTGATCGCTACCCACGATTTTGGTGGCTAGTAGAGTTACCAAGGATTCATGCTCCGAAACCCAAACCTCGAAGATGGCTAGGCTATGTAGGGGAGGGCAGAGAGATGAATAGATCTACGGAAGTGTTTTTTTCTTAGTTGTATATCTCACCCCTCTGATTCACACCCCTATTTATATTAGCACATAGCCTCAAGAAGAATCAGAGAATTAATGGCTTATTATGACTGATTAATATAGAATTAATCACTATTGTAACAGCCAAATTAATGGTGATTATGGGCATTTAGTGTGACTGTTACCTATTGATCAACAAAGGGCAATACCAATAGTTGCGCGCAAATAAATCAGGATGAAAGATTTCACATGAATCCTTCAACATTCCATTGGCAATATAAACTAATAAACTAATATGTTTCTTGCATAGAGTATATTTACATT
>JAKOGI010000545.1:397500-405000 GCA_029747015.1 Carnegiea gigantea | reverse complement strand
AACTATAGTGAATATCTATAATGAACAATTTTAACAAATGTAGTAAACATTCATCTTTAGTATAGTGAAAATTCATAAGATGAAGGCCAGTACAATATTTACCTATAAACTGTAGTGAACATCATTAAGTTGTATAATAAACAATATTAACGCGTGTAGTGAACATCCATCTTTAGTGTAGTAAACATCCATACGATGAAGGCCAGTACAGTATATGGGTCTCAACTTATATTCCCTTACCAGATCCCCTTGTTGTATATGGGTCTCAACTTGAGCAAATATCTTCTCCATAACACTGAAAAATATAGATCAAGAATTAATAGATTCTCAAGAGATAATAACAATCTTTATTTCTACACTTTCGAGATATCATGGCAAACTTAGTTTATCTCATTAGGCCCTTGGACCATGAATTTAATGGTGCTCTTAGAAGAAGCATAACACTAAAGAACAGCACACGACATATGGGGGTCAACTTCAATTCTCTTTATCAATTCTCGGTTCTTGCCATCATTGTCCTTGGCCATACCCAGAGCAATCGAAATCTACAGAACAACAATCAAAGAACACAAAGATAAAGAACTAGGCAGCCGCGATTTGCATTCAACCAATAGTGAATCGGTGTCACACCTTGCTTGCAAGTAAAAAGAGAGGCCACTGAATTTTCGCTTGTATGTGATTCTCACTCCTTCTGGCCTTCTTCTCTTGTCGTTCACTGAATTTTCAGCTTCAGTAGCCATTGATGATGGTTACAGGTCTCAATTCACTAGATTAGGATATGGACGCTGGCTTGTTTTCTCAACTCCTTGCTTGATACCATGAATTCTTCACACTATCAGAGAGAGAATCGATGAGGAGGAGAAACAAAGAGGAGGAGAAACAGTTGAGGAGGAGAAACGAAGAAGAGGAGAAATGAAGCACTGACGGTTACAGAGTCAGTCGTGGGTTATGGGGCTTCCAATATTTTTTTTCTTTTTTTTTTTAAAAATGTGTAAATTTGACGTGTCCAATTTTATCCAACTGTACATGGGAGCATAAACTCTCATGCCTATTATATATATATTGCATCCACAAAATTTATATCATACTCCTACAAGTCATGTCAGCGTCACATATTAAAAATTATCTATATGACAAATACACACTGGAAAAATATATATACATAATCGGCGGGAATACACACTCCTATATGTATGATATACATTACCCATCATCCACTATGCTATCATGAGCATTATTTAGAGTTATTAGTAGATGATATGTAATTAATGTTGACACTGGATAGAATTATTTGGCGTAAAGACGAAAGCTCAAGTGACGTTTTTGCAATTTATTTGGTAGTATTTTGTACTCTTATTTTGAGAGATTAATGTTTTGTTTTTTTTGGGGGCATCTATTTTAATAGAGTTGACCTACTGTTGGTTTGTAATGAGGTAGAATCCTCCAGTTATATATTTTCTTCATTTACAAGACTTGAATTTGAGATCTTATCCAAGGCAGATAACTGTCAAATCACTTATTGGTTATTTAGAGTCATTAATTGATGTCATATTTGTTGGATATTTTCCTTAAGAGTATTAGTTTATCTTGGTCTTCTAGTATCAATCTAGATTGTGATTTTGTTTTACAGTCCTTAGGTGTTTAAGAGTGTAAAAAATTTTTAAAGGTGTAATTTTTTTCGTTGTATACCCCAAAATACCAAATGAAGTATTTTGTTACTAGTTAAACCATAAAGCTAGATGCTATTAAAACAACTCATTTTGACTAGATAGATCACTTTATTACCTGCAATCGATCCAAACAAAATAGTAATATCTTTTTCTAGGTCAAAATAGTAATATCGGTACCTATTACCATCATAGGTTAGTACCTCGTCACTGTTGACTGATTATACGTGAGATTATATATTTTTGAATGAGAATATAAAATTGTGTATTTTGATGGCGAATTTGTGTAAAATATTTGATATATTTTTCTTTATATTTTTTTAGATAATACATGTAAAAAGTTTTTGCTTATGAGTTTATTCGTCGTTCTTCTGAATTGATGAAATATGGAACGAAGTTTTAAGATTCATCAAATATTGATCGGGGCGTTAAATAAATTATCGATGAAGGCAACTAATTAATGTGATAGTTTATAATAATTTCAATTGGCAATTATTTTTTTCAATTTATTTTCAAGCAATTACTTTGAACGGTTATCATATTGTTTAATTATTATGCCACAGATTCATCAATGAAGAAGTATATTGATTCATCTGTATATTGAGTGCTTTTTAATACGTAGAGTATTATATTTAGTGCTCCACAAATATAATTTTCATATTGCTAATTCAATATATCAGGATTAAACGTCTATAATATGTTTTAAAGATAGAATTAATCAATTAAGAAGATTAAATATTTCCAAAACTATGTATAGCAGAGTTTGATATATTCCATTTTGTGTCACACTTCTTTTATAGCACGAATCTCCCAATATTGGATGCGATTCTATCTAAAGAAAATAAGTTACTGGACGTAAAACGGGGAACAACCATTGTAACGGCGACGTTAACGGCAGTTGATGGCAAAATTGGAAATAAGCTCAAGCTGCTCCTCGAGCTGTGAAAATAATAATATAAGTAATACAAAAAATTCAAGTAAGGCTTCGTACTATGCTTTTAATTTAATAATAAATAATTTCGTGTCCCCAAGAGATAAAAAAACACGTGTTTGAATTACCCTAGAAACCTGCCAGACAAACCAACTGTACTGACTCCTTTATTTAAAGCCAATATTATTATTTTATTATTATTCCTCTTACTTTAATAAAACATTGTTTCCAAAGCTTTTAAAACTGTACTTCTTTTCTACACACCATGACCCCACCTAATTCATTAATATTACTTGATATTATTATAGGTCTGAGATGATATTGTGTTTATACTGATATTTGAATCTTTTTTAACAAATTAGGATATGCACTTTACGTTGAAAAATAGAGTTTTGAAAATGGATGAAATTGATTGAATTGGATTGAAACAAGTATTTTTTTATTGAAGTAGATTGAAATGAGTATATTTTTAATGATTAAAATATTAGGTTGAAGTGGGTTGAAATTAGTTAAAGTTAATATTTTTTTGTTTAAGTTCATGAAGTGGATTGAAGTGAATTGAAGTTAGTAAATTAAGATTTGTCACCTAAAAGAACAGGCCGTTAATATCCATTTTTTGATAAACAAATTAATGTCCTTAAATTACTTAGTCTTGCAATTGGATGTTTATAAATTGCACATTGATCTGTGACGCCAGTGATATTCAAAAGCTTTGAAAAAAATAAAAGTTAAAAGAATTAAATTAACTATGAATTGTTGTATTGTATTGTTTTGATGTGAGTTCGGGGCAAACAGATGATAATAGAAATCGATAAATGCAAACCCTTGTTTAATTAATTTCTAGTGACGTATAGTCAGACGTCAACAAATATTACCTTCAATTGAAATGATGTGTATCGACTTATGTCACTTGGCACAATATAGACTTTAAAAAAACTATATATTTTTCCAAAAAGATCATTAATTATAATCAAAATTTATTGAAAAGAATAAGAATAAGAAAAAGGAAGAAATGGAAAATCAAAAAAGGGACGTTCCTTGGTCATTCATTCATCTTTATCATCCATCCATTTGATTTATAAAAAGGCGTCCCTCCTTCCCCCCTCACTACTTTGAGAATTTTATTATTCCTCGTGCCCATTGCAAAAATTCATTCAAAGGGGGAGAGAGAGAGAGAGGAGGGCGACCAAATAAATAAATATTCATCCATCCATCACCACCCTCCAGATTTCAAAAGCAGATTTCATTTCCGAATCCAATTCGAAAACGAAAACTGAATTTTCTCGCCGGAAAGTATGTCGTCTCCGTCGTCGATTTCTGATTCCGGCAGGTTTTCTGGCCAGAAGATGAGCTTTAATCATACCTGCAACCTCCTCAGCCAGTACGTTAAGGAGAAACGCTCTCTTTCTCTCTCCTCTCCCTCCGTCGCCTCTCACGGTATCCCCCCCCCTCTCTCTCTCTCTTCTCCCTAGATTTTCTCTTTCTATCTTTCTCTATCTGTGTGTTAAACGTGCTGATAAATTGCGGAGGGGGAATTTTCTTGTTGAGAAATTTTCTCATCTGAGTTAAACACGAGGAACGAGTCTCAGATCTGAGCTAGAAATTCGCATTTTGTGCTATAAATTCTTGGCAAGATGATAATCGTGCTCTTATGCTTTTGATTTGATTTTCGCTTGAAATTTGAGAGAGCGATTGGGAAAAAAAAAAAATGAAAATGAGTAGAGGAAATCTGATGATATTTCGATTAACAGGAGCAGCGGCTGTGGCTGATGGATATCATGTTGACAACAGAGCAACTATGAATTTGTTTCCTTTGAGTGGAACACCTGCTGAGGAATCGAACCGCTGTGTGGGCCACAGCGTCAATCTCTTTCCTCAGATTCCTGTTTTCAATCACTCTGCTCTTCCTAGTCCTGCGTAAGCTTCTATTTTTTGCCTCCTCTGCCACTTTTCTTTCTTTTAATATTCTGATTTGCCGCAACAATTTCCGTTTATTGTGCTGAAATTTCGATGATTATTATGTCTGTCCGTGGTCGATTCAAACAAATGAGAGTTTTCCTTACCTACCCAATAGAAATTAAGCAGTGGAATTTAATGAAAATAAGAAGCTATGCCCAAATTGATGAATTTGGCTTCAGGAATGATGATAGAGTAAATGTCAAGTTGAGACTTGTTGGTACATTTTGGGTTCATATTTCCAGAGTTTAATTGGCTTTTGAATATTTGCACAGATTGTATGTTGTTGAAGGTGAGAATACATGCATCTAACATGTGGGTTGTTCACAGTTTGGGGAAGCGTGGGAGCCCTGAACCTCCAGCTGGGCAGATGACCATCTTCTATGGAGGCCAAGTAATGGTGTTCAATGACTTGACTGCAGAAAGGGCTAAGGAAGTCATGGATCTGGCTAGCAGCTTCGAGTTGAGCCTTAAGAAGAGCAAGGTTGAGGCACCAGCTAGCCCAAGCCCAAGCCCAAGCCCAAGCCCAAGCCCAAGCCCAAACCCCACCCTGAACCTGAAGCCTGCTGTGACCCAGAACTTGAATGTTGCTACTAGTTTTGGGAGCCCTGTGATCTCGGCACCCACTTTGCCACATCCTCCTGTGGCCAATGCATCTGGTAATTTCTAAGAGAGAATTTGTGAGTGCTGAGGTTAGTGTGAGTGTTATGCTGATTTTAGTTTGGGTGGTTTGTTTTCAGATCTGCCTATTGCTAGGAAGGCTTCTCTTCATCGTTTCCTGGAGAAAAGAAAAGACAGGTATCCATGAAGCTTGTTTTAGCTGCTTATCCTTTGTTTCGCTGTGATTTATCTCAGTTTGAGTAGTTTGAGTAGGGATTTTGATGAGGGCTGTGGCAAGAGAAGCTCTAATTATGATATAGTTGAATTACATGTCTGAATTGAGATCTACTTTTAGAGAATTTCTAGAATACTGACCTGATTTAGTGGTGGTCAGATGAGTGGGCTTACTTATGCTACGCTAGATTACTAATAGCCCATGTCTGAGTGAACCTAGCGGAGCTTAACTAGTGTAGCTGCGCTCAGCGTACGACCTTGATTGTGGCCCGAATGGGATGTCACATGGTAGCCTATGTGGTCAAGTCAGCCTAACCCATTGATCTGAATCTGACCACCTTGCCCACAACTTGGTCTGGGTTCGACCACCCACAGCTTACTTGTTATCTGTTTTCCTTTACGACATGTGTGTTTTGGAGAAAACCTTGAGCCAACTTGTTGGGGGCGGTTTAAAACTTCATTGCACGGGCTAGACTGAAGTGGCTCGGTTCAATGTGGTGGCAAGCTTGAGCTAGTCTAGAGTTCAGGCCTGCAACTAATCCACTAGCCACCTCTTTCCTGAGCTCTTGGGAGGTTTTAAATGGTTACCTTGGCGGTTTTAATTGTCATGGCTGATGCTATGATCTCCTATGTCGACACTAACAAAATTCTGGTAAAGCACCCAATGACAATAGGAGAGCCAACTTCAATTTGTTGTAAAGCAGATTGTCGTCTTTTTAAGGGGTCGTCTTTTTAAGGGCATTATTGACCTTGTTTCAACTTTCAATTTCATCTGAGGAGTTTATGTTATCATCTTTTTTTTTCTGGGTTACGAGATTTAATGTTATCATTTTACTAGTTCGATAAATACTTGTTGATAAGTGCATAATTATCTAACGATTCTTGCTTGTTTCAACCATGCAGGCTCGTCGGAAAGGCTCCTGATGTCTTGAATGCAGGGCCGTCAAAGCCTGTGGAAGGCAAGTCTTGGCTAGGCTTGGCCTCGCTGCCAGTGTATCAGCCTCAGCAGCAGCCCTGATTTTCTTAATAAGTAATGTAGCAGGCACTATTATATATATAATTATGATAATTATTGAGGCAATTTAGCTTCTTAATTAATTAGTATTTTTGTTGGGGGCTATTACTAATTTAAAGCCTCTGATTTTCATTTAATTAGAGCTGACATTTTTGCTGCTGTCTATCCTGGTAGCTGGCTTCTGTAATTAATTTAAGCTAGCTTTATGGTTCATTTTGGAGCTTTTTCAAATGAACATAAATATATATAAAATATTTTACATATGTCCTTTTTCTAGGTCTTCATTTGACCTTTGACGCTACGCTGAAGGAGGGTGGTTATGATGAAGAGATATACATGTGATGCTTTTCATCCCCTGTTCCTTTCGGTAGACAGAAAAGCTATTGATTGTTGATCGGTGTTGGAAAGAAATTGAATTCTATTTTCAGTTTGCAACAAGCTAACTATTACTGAAGTGCATGAACAAAATATGACTAATGTAATTTCAATTAGTAAATGACAATTAAAGATCCTAAATGGTATTGGGGTTCTGTTTGGTGAGTAAAAATAAAATGGATTGAAATTAAGGAATGATCTATGAGAGAGAAGGGTGAAATTTGAATTTTAAACTTATGTGTTTGGAGAGAAAAGGAAATAGAATTAAGTTATAATCCTCGTTATTTGGTTGTGGTATTGTGGATTATAGAACGGAATCGAATATGTTTTATTTTAAAAAGAATAATAATAATAATAATAATAATAATAATAATAATAATAATAAAAAAATAATAAACAATATTATTTATATTATAATAACAATCACTATTAATAATAATTAATAATAAAAATAATTACTATTAATATTATTATTAATTAATGATAACAATTAATAATTAACAATTAATATTCTTAACTAATACTAATAATAATAATTATTAATATAAATAATAATAAGAATATTAATAATAATTACAATGATAATTTTTATAAATTTTAATAATCATAATTATAATAGTTGTTAATATTAATCATAATAACAATAAATAAAAATAATAATATTAATAATAACAACTAATAATAGTAATTTATTATTATTAATAATATTTATAATAATTAAT